>NBAY01000150.1:0-49993 GCA_002794775.1 Porodaedalea pini | reverse complement strand
CGTCGGTACCGAGCTTGTTTTGCCTAGAGTATAAATAGTGCACACCTTTTGTACTCATTCTGTAGAGGGAATACACCCCCAGTTCGCCGCACAGTACACTTTTCGAGTCTCATAAGTCATTCCCATCTTCAGTTCATCTCTGCTCTGCCTTAGCGAGCTTCGCCAACCGCTCGAATAGCGCGTTTGGTTCACCACATACGCTCAAAACCGATATTCCAAAACTCCGAGCACCCGACAAACCCAACAGGGTATTATACCTGCATACTTCTGTCGCCCCACACATTCGCCGCCTACTAAGAAGTCGCTCGATCGCATCGGGATATGCTCGAACACCTTCGAGCACCTCTTTGAGCGTGTTCGAACGCTCGACGAACACCATCCAGGGGTTCGAACCGTCCGAAACAGACTGACATGGCCCCGCGCCTTCCTCAACTTCAGACTTCAATCACTATAGTTATAGGGTCTGTGTCGAGAGCTCGATTCTGTCAGGATCGAGTGCTTTGGCAGAGTTTCTGAACCAGAAGAGCCATTGTCTCGAGCATTCGGTCACTCCGTTTCTATTTGGTCGTCCCCCTCGACTATCGAGTCACCGCAGTCTCCCTTGGGAAGAATATAGATTCACCCTTGAATCGACTGTACAGTCTACAAAAGAGTCTGCATCGCGATAGCGTGGCAGAAGCAGAAATGCACGACCTCGTTGGATTGCCCAGATCTGTTGTTCACCCCAATTGATCTCAATCGCCTTCTTCTTTCAGTCATCGTATGTTGTTGGGACTGGTGTCAACCTCAACACTCCACAAACCACCTTAATGTTCATTGCATGCTTCAGGCAGTTGCAGATGATGATGTCATCTGTTAGGCCATTCATCGTGAATTCCTCAATGTAGTTTTGCAGCCATGTTGCAACGTTGCTGCCCTTGAGGTAGGAGAGGGTGAGATAGATCTTGCTCGACAACGAGGGGTACCTCATCAGGTTTGCTGAGATGAAGAGAGTGACCTCGCATCTGAAGTTGAGGTAGTCATTGCCACCAGCAAATTCATGTGGCTGGGCAATGTCAATCAGGGGAGCAGGGGTGGCTGGGGCAGAACCTTGGCCAGCTGAGGTGTTTGCTGCCTACACAGTAAAGATGCCTGCAACAATTGCTGCAATCTGCTCCAACTGTTGTTGGCTGAAGCTCGTTGACATCATTGGTGTGGGTGTGGGTGTCAACGGTTCAGGAGGGGTGGGTGGCAATGGTTCTCTCATGATCTCACAATATGATCCCAGGGTAGGTGGTAAAATGATGGTAGATGTCGATACCACGGGTGACAATGTTCACAAGGGGTCCACCTGGTTCTATGCACCCTGTCATTGGTCGAATACCACACCTTTCTAATGTCACTCCACCAGATGTCATGGGTGATGCCTTGATTGTCAGTTGTGACATACGAGGCTCATTCGGGGTCATATCACAATGAAGAGGGGAGAGCCCACTGTTGTTCCTCTGTGATATCTATCTTGGCTAAAATAGTGGGGGAACAGGAAGCAGTTGTTCATTTAAGTGAATGTTATGCTGATGCAGAAAGGGTTTGTCAGTGAACTTGATAACCACACAGAAGGATGCAGTCAAGATGACAAATGACAATGTCATCGACGATTGTACATGTAGAGTCACCCATGTCCATGTCAGATGGTTCCTCCACCAGAAGGAGATGCAGAGGGCCAGGGTCGGGAAAGGTTGGTTTGGATGTTGCATAATACATGAACATCCGAAAACATCTGGGCAGGGTTGAGGGTTGTCATTCAGGGGGTTTACACATCGAGTCCGTTGAGGGGAGCACTCCTCTAGACTGAGTGAAGGCAAGTTGACAGTGACGATATATGCTGGGGATGAGCCTGGGTGGGGTTCTGCTTTTATGTTAGGCAGGAGTCTGGGAGATGGCTCAGACTGGGCAGGCCTCAGCTGACTGTCATCTGGGACATGCTATACTCAAGTGAGGACTTGGGACACGCTGTACTCAGGCTAGGTCGTTGCAGAGGTAAGAGGATTAATACAATGTAAACTAATACAGGAATGGACAAGTCTCACCTAGGTCATTGCAGAGGTAAGAGGAAAAGCAGAACAAGGAGTTCAAGTGATTCCTGATGCCTCTTATAGTGGCGACCATGAGACTATATTATCTAAGATTACATAAAGGAATGGAATGGAATGAATGAAGGTCAGGTGCAAGGGAGTGTGGGAAATGATTGAGAAGACGGTTAAATATAATGAGAAGGGAGCAATTGAAGTAAAGGAAATGGTAAAAGAAAAATAAAAGAAAAGGTGAAAGTTTGAGTCCTAACAATCTATGTCATTTTTGAGTGTAGTCCTCTATTGACATGCTTTGATAGTAATGATTAGGAGTGATCATTTGGTTGTGAGAATTGATGATGAGGTTGTAATATTGGTCCGCATAGCGATGAAGATGATTGACAAGGCCAAGGTTGACGACTAATTTATTCTCCTCTGCTATTTTCCATATGTCATCCTTGGACAGCCCTTGAATATCATCCAGGTGAACTAGACCTCACTCTTTGAATGACTGCCTAAAAATCTGATAGTTAGGGCAGGGAGCTTAGCCCTGTTCCATATCCTCATGCAGAGAGTCCAGCCACTTGCTAATGGATGGGAACTCTCGAGGCTGCCTTTAACTGATCACATTGTTGCCAAACATAGTCTGCATCATGAGAGGATTCTGCATCATGAGAGGGTGCTGCATCATGGCTTGCAGCTGCATGGTTGAGGGGTGGTTGATCACAGGAGGTTTGCACGACACAGGATCAGGTGGAGCTGCATGGGTATAAACTTCTGCATTCCTCTCAGCTGCTCTTGCAGCTGAGTACAACTTGTGCAGCTTTCTATCTAGAAGTTTAAGAGCCTCAGGTGGATTGGTGTAGGTCACTCCTGGTGTGTTTCGGTGCTTAGAAATAACAATAGACATTTTGAGTGAGATATATAGACTTGTGCGCAAAATGATAATTTAAGACTCACAAGAAGTTTTGCGTGCTCAGCGACATCCTCCATAGTGTATGTGACATGCTCCTGCATACCTTTCAGCATTGCACACAGTTTACTGCTGTGCTCATCACATGTGAAGCTTGCTACAATCTTGTGTGTGATTTCCTCAATCTCATTATCATATGTGCTCTTTGCATTATTGAGTGGTGCTACTGTTGGCTTAGCTTTTGCCAGAGTCTTTTTGCCCCTTTTGCCCTGCACATTAGAATCCTATCCAGCCAGAATATCTGAGTTGAAATAGCTGGCGATGAAACACAATTGAACAAACCTCTGGGAGATCTCTGATGATGATCTTTGGATCACTTTTGGTTTTCATCTTTTGGGCCACTTGCTCCTTGCAGTGTTTGCAGACCTCTGTGAAGACCTTATCCAATGCACTCTGATTATCTAGATACTCCAGAAGGTATTTGTTCAGGCCTTCTTTGATACACCATGGGCTCTCAACTCCAAGACACGTGATAATGCAGGAGCCCCCTGTCACCTTTGCAACCTCGACCAACAAATCATTTAATAGCATGTCAGAGCACAAGATCAGCTCCCATCTGCTGATGCTGTCCAAAACCAAGACCTTTACTTTAATCTCATCTCTGTCTGCCCTGTCTGTGGCTGGTATTAATGTGACCATCCCTTGTGTCTTGGCTGTTTCAAGGGAAGGAATACTCCAGTCAGCAGGGCCATCTGATATACATGTAAGACCATGTTTATGATGTAAAAATATCTCTTACCCAGTGAAAAAAAGCTGCCATCAGATGGGAAGTCAGGAACTTCCTGATAAGTACTGTCTAACTGTAGAGTTTCATCAGCAGGGCCATTATAACCCCCAGCTCGTGCCACATCAAGGACTGAGATTTCTGCTACAGTAGCTAGATTGACATTGACATTGTCATTGTCATTGTCATCATTGCTGTTGTAATCCTGTTTGTGACAGTTCCAAAGGAAGAGAGTAAAAGTAGAATGTCAGTACAAGTATGCATAGACTCTCAAGACGTTCAAGTCACCTTTCTGGCATGCTTTTTCAGCAGCCTCCTACTTGGTTTAGCATTCAAATTGAAAGGTGTTCAAGGTGCAGGGGTTTGTGGGGACTTGCAAATGGCTAGTTTTGCTTTGGGGCTTGTGGCTGCTTCTGCGATCTTTCTTGGTCGGCCACAGGGACGCTTGGGTGCATTTTTGATAGCCTTGGCTTCCTCAGCCACTTTGGCCTTTTTGGAGGGGATTTTGGTACGTTGAGGAGGCATAAGAGAAAAAAATCCACGTGGAAAAGTGAATATGCAATACTTAGATTATGGCATTTGGCTAGTGCTCTGGGTATTTAAGGTCAGAAACTGTAAAAGGCAAGTCCTAGCACACTTCTTCATCCCAGCTGTACAGTAAGGCCCTGTTTGGATCCACCAATAAGGTCATGATAACATCATAGTGTTAAGATAGCTAACAACCAGAGTTTGCCATCATAAGGCTAACACATGGGCTGGGTGCTTAGCTCCTGAGTCACAAATGTCACATAGGTTAGTCAGTATCCTGGTAGATGCACAACCTGTGTCTAAGATCTTTTCTGGCACGTACAAGGTCAAAGACACAAACAGCATGACACTCCAGCACTCCAGCAAACTACAACCACCAAAGCTATGCTATTGTTCAGACTGTTTCTGCTATTGCTGGGTCACAGCAGCACGAAATGCAGGTCAGTACTACTTCTAGTACTCTAGATTTATAGCCATATACAGTATAGTACTGCAATGGCCATGAAGGAGTGACTAAATTACAGTAACGTGGTTGTAAACGAGATGTGGATCTAAACACCCAGTTAGCTTACAACATGGTAGCTAAGCACTACCATGCTATCATGCATTATCACGGGTCTTATTGGCAGATCCAAACAGGGTCTAAGGTGTTGGGGGCCCACCAGATAGAGATCAGTCCACATGACAATGGCTGAGATATATGTAAGCTCACACCTGCATTGTCCCCTCTCATCACTCACGCCATGCAGTCACATTGTCTCAGACATATCTCCTTGTTGCACCACACTAGATCTTGATTGCAACATGGAGAGCCATAAGGAGGATGAGGACAGCAGCACAAGTGGGTCAGCATCCCATGATCTTCTTGAATTGTTAACATCAGACAGTAAGTCAGAGCAAGTTGCTTTCTTTTTTCACCCCTTTCAATTTATTTTGGGTTTGCAGCTTCTGCAGGGATCTTTATCCAGACAATGGCAAAGACAGTGGTGTCTGAAGCCACCTCATCAAAAGAAAAAGGCAAATCCTTAGAAATTCAAGGCAAGAAAGAGACCCATGCTGGACAGTAGCTGACAGCAGGGAGGAAGCAAAAGCAGGGTATGAAAACATGGTGAGAGGAGTTATCTGCACAGATCGATGAGAGGATTTCACTGAAAGTTATAGAAGAAGTGGTGCAGCAGTGGGCACAATTGGAGCAGCAGCAGGCAGAATGGGAGCAGTGATAATACTGAGTTCTGGTTGTTAGTAAAGGGGAATCAGATGATTGAGTTTGAGGGAGACATGTCTAGTGGGTCAATACCCTCATTCCAGTTGAGTTCCATGGGTTCTGGATCAAAGGATTCAAGCTGCATGCATTCCAGTGTGTCAGGGGCAATGGAATTGGCAGAGCATGCTAGTAGGGAAGCGTTTGGAGCGTAGCACTGGCGGAGCACTTGAGATGTGTGGGGGACCATTGGTGGCTGTGTCAGAAGATGTGGAGACGCGCTAACACTAGTGCGACTTCTCGGAGTGGGATTGTCCTCAGAATGGACAGCTGGTCCCTGTGCTCAACAGGACGTCATCTAGAATACCAGAGAGGGGGGGGGTGAGGTATGGAACTCAAATCAGAAGATAAGAGACAAGAGAGGAGCAAGGTCGAGGTAACAAGAATGAAGTGGAATGAGGTGAAGATGGAATGGACAGAACGAGCACAACAAGTGCAACACGAATAAAATGAAGTCGAGGTGAGTGATTCAAGTCACTAAGGCACTGAGGCATACCTAGAGACAGTCCTGAGAGATAGCACACAAAGTTAGGCATCGAAATTGGGGGTGGAATTGCTGTTCTATCTACAACATTTGGCACTCTATAAATACTAAACAAGTGTCCTGTGTAAACATGAAAGGTGAAATAAAATGAGATGAGTCCTCTATTGTCCTATCACTGAGCCACCTGAGTGTTCCTTTGAGCGGCTCCATGATCCGGATGACTGAAAGGTGGGAGCAGTGCATGTTGACTTGGTGTAGCATCGGTGAGCTTCAGGATCCTTTGTACAAAACTGGAACAACCAATGCTGGGCTGCCGCGTGTTCGTTAGACAAAGGCAAATGAACGAACCTTTGGCAGGGTCGAAGGGGCATGTGCTCAGATAAGTGCACCAGGGTCGGTCTGAGTTGCTGATGTGTGCAATCTAGTCATTGCATGTGTTCCATGTTCAGGTAATCACCACCAATCTGGGTGTACCGCTTAGCTCAATTGCCAAGTCGAGGCTCTTCGACTTTGTGATGTACATCGTGTGCATTTCGCTTGTTCCGTGCCCAACAATTTGGTTGGTGTTACAGTGGCACCAGGCAGAGAGCCTTATGGAAGTTGATTGAAAGCTAGACTATGTTCAGTCTTCAGTGGATGTTAAGCAAGAATCACTTGAGGCAGGAGCTGCCTCAATGCAAAATCAGATCCATGGGCTGGAGCAAGCTCTTATATTGAACATAAGCAGGTCCCTATTTTGGCCATTGATAAGCAAACTTACTGGGATTAATTTTACCATCAGTCAGTGGAGGTGCATAATGCTATACTGCACCAACACCTCCTTGACTATGGGTGCCATCATTTCTATGATGGAATGTATTTTTTCCTCAATGACTACCTATGATACTGGTATAGCCCTCTCCACACTTCCATATTCGATGTGCCAGCTGAAGAGAGCATTGTCTTGCCGAGCTCTCATGTGTCAGTTGTGTCTGCTAGTAACACCCTGACCTCAGAAGACACACAGCTTCCAGTAGAGCAGGGGTCAGAGTCATTGGCGCTGATTAAAAAGAAAGCTGTGAGAAAGGCAAAGGCAAAGGCAAAAGTTGAGGCTACGGCAATTGCAAATGAGGCCACAACCAAATTACTCAGAGAACGTGCAGGACTTATCAGAGTGGAGATATCTGAGGACACAATAGAAAAGGAAGGCAGACCATGGGTGAACAAATGGTATCACTCACTCAATGCATACCACCAGCTTGACACATTGGTGTGGATGACATTCTGGAAAACAATAGCCAATGGCAATAACATCACCAAGACGTGGACTAGTAAACTAATGGGCAAAGAAGTGGGGAGACAATATAGGGAATTTGATGCAGATGAACTTGACGTCTGGCTTGCCATCCTGCCAGGCTATGTGGCAATGCTGCATGCATGGGCGAGACAACTTCAGGGTGAACAAGACAGATTTGCAGTAGTCACTGAGACCATCCATGACAGCTTTCTCAAGCTCAAAAATGTCTATGCAAATTGTGGCAATACCCCACAACCTATCAAGCTGCAATGTTTGATTGTTAAAGTCTGTAACATTTCAGAGGGGAGTGAGGAGGACTGGCTTTGCTATGTACAGCATGCTGCGATGCAAATTGAGGGAACTTTGAAGGAGTTGGAAGGAAAAATTAATGATGCTATGTTTGCTCGCTGTAGATCCTGACTTAGGGGTGTCTGGGATCAGTGGTCCTTTTGGGGATGTGATCGCGTGCTCTGGGAGGTTAGGGGTTGACTGCAGTGAGACTACTCAATGTACCGGTACACATCGGTACGCTTTGGTACATGCCGGTACATGTCGATATCAAGGACTGAGGTCGGAAACTAGCATCAGGACAGCACTCGACTGGTACAGAGATGGTGCACATGGGCAATCAACACCGGTGTAGAGTTCCGACGAGCGGCCAACCACTGCAGATCCCTCTAGAGGCCATCGGTTGCACATTCTGACAGGTATTGATGCGTACTGGACTCAGAAGGATTGGCGCGACGTGTACCGGACCCAGAAGGATTTGCCCAACGCGTACCGGACACAGGATGATTCGCCTGACATCACATCAGCGGATCGCTAGGAAGATCCCCCTGGCAATTTGGGACGTACCGGAAAGCTTATGTCATTGGAGTCAGTTGGGACACGTACCGGAGATCTGCCCGATGATGGATGATGACTCACCGATTGGAGGATCTCAGTTCTGGTGGAGCTGCGATATGACGGGATGATGGACTGAAGCAAATGGGGAAGTTGTCGCATGGACAGGTTTTCTTTTGATTTTCTATGTTTCTCTTACATTCCGAATGTTTTCTCTCCGACGCTCTATGTTTCATCCGGTATGCACATTATACTCACTTTGGAATAATTTTCCTGTAGATAGATCTCTTGCACCTTGTATTTAGGGACTTCCCTGTTGTAGGTAGCAAGGGGAAGAAAATACTACCGCAGAGTTCCCCTCAGATAGGGCAGCTTCCGTGCGTGCAGTTAGTCTCCCCAACAGTTAGTTTTGTGGCAACCTCGTCTTCAGTCTCATCTCTTGTCTCGTTCTTGTTCTCGTCTCTGCTATCACTATTGTCTTGTACCAGATTTGATATCTCACTCGTTCCGGCTCTGCACCGACACTCACATCGGGTCCAGAGCACCTTACAGTATTGACGCGTACCGACATGTACCGATGTGTACCGACACGTACCGACGTGTACCGGGTTTTTCCCATGCTCATACCGAGCATATATTTACTGCAAAACTCAACGGAAACACGTCCCCAAACAAACTACCGATCCTAAACAACCCATACACAGGATCTACACCAGTATGATGTGATTACTGCGAGTGACAAGAATTGAGTTACGGAATAAGAGACGAGAGATGGATTTGAGAGACGAGTTGCTAAGATGAAGACGGAATGACTATGAGGTTTACGAGAACTAAGATGAATTGCACTCAAGTACCCTGTCTGAGGGAGACTCTGTGGTAGAACTGACTTGTCCTCTACCTATGACATGGGGTGCATATTTATACTAAATCCAAAGATCTATCTACAGTTAATAATTTCCATACGGGCATAATGTGCATATCAGTTGAAACATAGAGAAGTCGAAAGGAAAAGTCATAGGTCATAGAGGCATGCATAGAGAGCATAGAAATCAGAAGAACATTGGAAAAACATAAATCATGAAGAGGAAAAACATCCACACAGCGTCCGACCATCCTGGTGCTCCACCAGAACTCAGATCATCCAATTGGTACATGGCTCCCATCGTCGGACTGCAGTCCGGTATGTGTCTTGGCTGTATGCTCCATGTGACCACATCCTTGATCATCCAGATAAGATCTCCAGTACATTCCAAATTGCTTTCAGAGATCTCATAATGCATTGCTGATGCGATCACAAGGTTCTGATTCAAAACCAGACCAATCGGATTCAGTCCAGTACTGATCGGTACACATCAGAACCAGTTCTTGAGTGATTCTGGAGTGATCAGCAGTGATGGGACAATTGGCATGGCTCTACATCGCACTATGCTTGCACAACAGCAACAGTTGTATGCAATCTTGGTAGATGACTGGGAGCTTCATGAGGACAGGAATTCATATGTGCACCCAAGCTCTCCACCAGATGAAACTTTGAAACATCTTTGGAAACGTGTGGTGAATGAGGCCACAATGAAGTTCCCGAGCCATGGGAAGAACCTAAAAGCACTGCTCCATTTTGTGACAACCGATTTCACAAATCTTGAAGTCGACACCGCTGTGGCACCCATGGACCTGTAGCCTGCAACTGCTGCACCTTAGCAGGCTCAACGGTAAATTATTCCTCTCCTTGGTTTCATGACTTTGCTTTTGTTCTTTATGCAAACATTTGCTTCATCTTATGTAGTCTGCTTGTAACAGTGATCAAAAAGTGAACAAATGACAATTTAGAGCTTATTTATAAATCTATGTATCCCTAGCAGTCCTAGCCAATTCACCTGAGCACATCGTCAGAGGATTTCACTTGAGAATTGAGGGTAGCTATGCACCAGGGCCAGTGGACATACCCACAGTGTTGGTAGAAGGCTTGACAGTCATTTGCACTAATTGACATAATCTCTCCATAAAGCCGTGCATACACCACAACATCTCCTCCTTCTTCTGGCAGGGCAAGTCATCAAAGTCAAGTTTTGAGTAGCAAGAAGGCCAATTTGATTGGATTGAAATCTAGAGAGTACACAGGAAGGAATTCAAGCTTCATGCCACTAGATATGCGATTATAGAATGCATCAGTGCTGGAGTGATGCATGGGAGGAAAAAGCACTGCACCTGGATTTGATCAACTTGCAAATTTCATTTGACTTGTGGATAGCACAGTTGTCTATGACAATGACTGAGTTTGGTCCTGGAAAAGGTTCTATATGATTGAGGAGACGTGCGATGAAAGCAGTAAAGGATCCTGTATTGAATGAGCCTTCCAAGATGATGCAGTTGAGAATTCTGTCAAGAGAGATTGCTGGAAGGATTGAATACCTGAAGGAGGTTTGACATATGACACCCTAGGGTATGACAGGACTATGCGTACCTCTTTCCCCTGGCAAAAAACTGTTTGCGGCTGGCTTGATGCCCGTGTAAAGCCCATGCCTTTTTTCTCAAGAAAGTGCGATGCTCACAAGCACTTTCATCAATGAACATGAGCTGTTCAGCTTTATATTTCTCGCCAATTTTGAGACAATATTGTATTTGTGCAGTCTCACTGCATTCACGTGCCTTCTTTGAAATCTTCAACCAGGTTGGATTTGGGCTCGACTAGTTGAAAACAAAAGACCATACCCTTTTCATAGTGAATCCAGCCCATTCCAACATCCTCCATATCATAGAGTCTGAAACGTATTTACCAGAAGATGTGCCAAGCTTCTGCCTCAGCTCGTCAAGGAATAGGTTCCTGCATTGATTGACTGAACTGAGGAGATACTGGTAGCAAATGGAATCCTGATGAGCAATGTCCGTCAGCACTGGCACACTACACCTCACCTGTACATCCAGATAGTCCAACAGCCTTGGCCAGCCAGTCCTCTTTCCATCTCTCTTGATGCCCCCAGTAGCCTCCCAGTCTTTTATGATCCAATAGATTGTTTGACGATTGACAACTGTCAACACAGAAAGATGGTCTATGGTGAACTCATTGGATTGGTGCAGCTTGAAGAGAATGGATTGTGCATTGTTTGAGAGGGCCTTGCCATGCATCATTGTAGTGAGAGAGAAGGGTGTTTTTGTGGTAAATATGTTCACGTGCCAACCCCTAATCTGCATATACCACTGACCATTGTAGCATGCCAACCTCTCTTCAGCAAAGCTATCTGCTCTTCTGTCTAGACTGTGGGCAACAATGGTTATGCCTTGCTCTTGACCAAGAAGAGGCTGCCAGCTGTTGCTGTTCTAGATCTGAAAGGATGTCTTCGAGTCTGTTTGCATGAACATACACTTGTGTATCTACTAGTGGTCCTGCATGGTGGATATGCTCACCTGGTATGCCAGTGAGATATCTGTGGCCATCTCTTCTTGAGATGGAGTAGTACTTATGAAGCAACACATTATTCCCAACTTCTATACTTCAGATGTGCAGACGGCACATGGTGCTACAGTGCACAGGTCAAAAATAAATTACCACTACAGTGTCAAATCAAGGCAGAGGGGCCCCCAAATAACCCAGGCTGTAGTAGATAGGATTGTCTATATAGTGCAAGAAGTTTTGTATTTTTACCTGTCAAATTGGCAGAGCTGTATAAAATGGACTGTCCAAACCCAGGTGAGAGCAGGTGTCCGAAGAACAGAAACATCCCCATTACACCAAACTTATGCACGAGATTGCCATACATGTGAACCTAATTTACAGGTGGAGAAAAAAAGTTTATGGGATGAGAGGAAAGGGGTATGATTTTTGCATATAGTGAGGGTGAGGTGTTGAAACAGGGCTGGTCAACATTGTTTGACTTATTTTGACAAAAACATTCATCTAACCTCAGATATTTTTACAGATTCAGATTTGAATGAGCAAGTACATTTTTTTGAGTGCTTAATGAACATGTATCATGAGGAATTGACACAGTAAATTGTCATTTACTCGAATTTCTGCAGTTATGCTGCAAGACACGTAAAAACCACATGAATTCAATGTGTGACAATACTTCTGAAAAGGGCAGTAAGATTGAACCGATGAAGGCCCTTTTGCCCACAGCCACATGGCAGGAAAATCCAGGGTTTTCCATGAGGAAGGAGCATATCATGGAGTGTTTAGTGAGGCTCATATAATTTCAGCTGGAAAAGCCTTATATGGATTGTAAATTCTCAATCAATCAAATTTTTCAGAAATTATGTTTTATGTATCTAAAATTGATGGTCGTCAAGAAAAGTATTTCTGAACTCAGTGTCTGCAATCTACCCTGCCAAAGGATAAGATGATTCTGGGATTCTGAATCTCCATTGTCAGTAAATAAAGAGAATGCTGGTTATTAGATTTAGAATCTGTAAAATCTTGGACACAAAGGAAAGAGGCTCATTGGATTAAAATCCACATAGACTCCTTGCATGAATGGAAGATCTCTCTCAGATTTGGGATCTATGCTGAGTTGATTATATGCTAATCATGTGATCCATAGATCCCAAGTCTAAGAGAGATCTTCCATTCATGCAAGGAGTCTATGTGGATTTTAAATCCAATGAGCCTCTTTCCTTTGTGTCCAAGACTTTACAGATTCTAAATCTAATAACCAGCATTCTCTTTATTTACTGACAATGGAGATTCAGAATCCCAGAATCATCTTATCCTTTGGCAGGGTAGATTGCAGACACTGAGTTCAGAAATACTTTTCTTGACGACCATCAATTTTAGATACATAAAACATAATTTCTGAAAAATTTGATTGATTGAGAATTTACAATCCATATAAGGCTTTTCCAGCTGAAATTATATGAGCCCCACTAAACACTCCATGATATACTCCTTCCTCATGGAAAACCCTGGATTTTCCTGCTGTGCCACCATCAGAAATGACAAATTCTGACAAATTCTAACTAAAATTTGTCACTATTAATCAGCCTTCTCTCTGCTGCTTTTGCACCTGCACCCCCCCCCCCCCAAAGCGGCAACTACAGCTGCAGATTACAAAACACCCTCAAACCAGCATCTCATAGATCACTCAAACCAGCAACTCTGCAAATCGCTCAAAGCAGCAACTCTGCAGATCACTCAAAGCGGCAGCATACACACAACACTTTGAGCTCAAACAACCTATTTCTCACTTGAACAAAATCGGAAAAATCATTAAAAAAATTAAATCTAATTAGAAATTCAATATGCTATCTTCCCCATGAGTATTGGTGTATAAATTGCCATATCACATCAACTAATTTGAGCTTTCTTGATGATGAAAAAATAGTTTGCATATATAAGACAGCACAGGACCTTTATGTTATATTAGGACTCACTCCAATGGATGTCCTAAGGAAAAATAAGGTGATACATAAAGCTGAGAACATAGGAGCATAACTTGCAGCCAGACTGAAGATTGCAGTGAAGTACAATGTAAGGTTGAAAGCAGTACTCTGAGTGAGT
Organism: Porodaedalea pini; assembly: GCA_002794775.1. Taxonomy (NCBI): domain Eukaryota; kingdom Fungi; phylum Basidiomycota; class Agaricomycetes; order Hymenochaetales; family Hymenochaetaceae; genus Porodaedalea; species Porodaedalea pini. The sequence continues at coordinate 36,362 of NBAY01000150.1, read as the reverse complement.
AAGTCAGAGCCTCTACTGGCAGAGAAAAAGTCAGCAAGGGAAATCTTTGTTTACTGCCCTTTGCAGAAGTATTGTCATACGTGATTTCACTGATTTTTGTGCCACAAGAGCCTCAAAACACAAACATTTTCATATCTCAGCCAAAAGTTGACATTTTTGTGTCATCTAAGTTGCTAAATTCATTTTTTATTTCATCTTTCATATTTCAACAAGAGTGATAAGAAATAGTAAAAATTTGAGTCCAAAACAGTGGAAATGCTGTTTTTGATCCCATTTCCCTTGTTCATTTTTTCCTGTACTCAGATTTCACTGTACAGTGCTCCAGACCAGCCCAGAATTCCAGTATTAGTCTATTATGAACTTACAGACTGATTTTGAGATGTATTGTGAGGTAGATGTGCTGAATTGGTGCATGCCTAAAACACACAAATCCCCTCTGTTTCTGCAAGCCCCCCAGCCCCCAGGAAAAATTCTTCTCAACTAAATTCATGCATGTAAATTCATTCAAAGTGTATTGGAAGAGATTTGAGCAGCATCCATGGATACAGGCTTGCTTCATGAATCAGGGATATGTTCACAAGAATAGTGCATACAGTCAGAATCTGGTACTCAATTCAGCTCACTGGTTGATGCTAGAGCCCTGGATGCTGCTCAAATCTCTTCCAATACACTTTGAATGAATTTACATGCATGAATTTAGTTGAGAAGAATTTTTCCTGGGGGCTGGGGGGCTTGCAGAAACAGAGGGGATTTGTGTGTTTTAGGCATGCACCAATTCAGCACATCTACCTCACAATACATCTCAAAATCAGTCTGTAAGTTCATAATAGACTAATACTGGAATTCTGGGCTGGTCTGGAGCACTGTACAGTGAAATCTGAGTACAGGAAAAAATAAACAAGGGAAATGGGATCAAAAACAGCATTTCCACTGTTTTGGACTCAAATTTTTACTATTTCTTATCACTCTTGTTGAAATATGAAAGATGAGATAAAAAATGAATTTAGCAACTTAGATGACACAAAAATGTCAGGCTCTTGTGGCACAAAAATCAGTGAAATCACGTGTGACAATACTTCTGAAAAGGGCAGTAAGCATTGAATTTCTACATGATCCTCATCCTACAGCACTGAGCATCATTCCAGAAAACATTGAGGAAGAGAGATCTACAATATGGCTGTCTATAACTGTAGAAGTTGCAAGTTAAGCAGAAATGTGCAGAAACAAAAGAAAAGATTGTACATATTAGTAATAAGCTTACTACACCTGTCCTTACACATGGGCAACTGACATAATGTGACAACCAATATTGTATTTAGTGGGGCTTTAGTGTAATTAGAATTTCACAATAAAATTCAAGTTTCTTCCAGATAGACTAAGATAATACAGGTGGGTGTTAGAGTACAAACACGTACTCAACAATCACTTAGCCATCACACCTACAAATGACGTAGATGGAGGCAGAGTGACATGGGGAGCAGCGATCCACAGACACATGGTGAAGAGGGGAGGAGTCAAACACACAAGCGCCGCAGACAACGATGTCAAGAGTAAGCGCAGTAGATTAAATGAATATTGAGGTAAGGGGCAATACAGGTGAACGAGCTACCTATATACTCAATGGCTGTGTGATTGTACTACTATAAAGAGGATGACGTTCCTAGGAAATGGAATGTGATGGAACATCGCAGAACATGATTACTAATGAGTGGAGGATGTCACCTGCAACCATGTGCAAGGGTCACATGATTGATAAGTCAGGTGACATCAAGGAAGGAACGACGAAGGAAAGAGTCCAGTGGGGAAGGGGGGAAGGGACATCGGTGAGGGTGAAGATGATGAAAGAAAGGAAGAAAAGGATGTACACACTTGGGATCCTAACAGTGGGTGTAAGTGAAGGCTAAGCCATGTGCACCAGTTTGGCTGGGAGTTGCTGCATAAAGCTTGCACGTGACTCAGCTATCACTTACACCCACCTGTATATTGTCTGTAGAACTCAGATAAAGCCAGAATAGATATGAGCACTGTGTTTAAACCCAAGTCCTGGCAAAGCCAGGATGGATCTAAGCATTGTGTTTAAAAAAAACAAGTCCTGGCAAAGCTGGGATGGATCTAAGCACTGCATTTGAAGTAAAGTCCCGGTGAAGCCGGGACTTCAGCTGGTCTCACTTTTGGCCACATTGATCATTCTATATATAGAAATTTATTATGTCATTGTTTAGCTGATTGTGTTAGTCATAAACCACATATAGTACATTTGTCTCAGTGGTCTTCAGTGCCTCTAGCTGTGTTGTAATCACATTTAAAATACTGTAGAAGGGCACAGAAAGCATGCCTGATTCCTTGTTGAAAAAATAATCCAAGGTCCCATGAGCCGACTTTTCCTCCTGGCCAAATTTTGGCTGCTGATCATTCCAAATGGGGAAAGGCTCAGGGTTCAGGGTCTGTGACAGTGACATGACAATGGCTTGTTGAGTTTAACTTTCGTCTACCTTACTGGTTTTGTCATGAACCATTCATTTAGTTCTGCTCGGCATCACACTCAATCACAGCTATCCCTGAGAGTTCCACTACGAAAAATCGTGCTTCCGTATACTTATGAAAAGAGCTATAAACATATCTGAAGGATGCAAACCTTTCTCCGACCTTGGTCACTAGTATTGTTGATGGTCAAAGACCTTCAAGGAATAAACAATATTCTACTCAACTGCTGTGATCATGGTAAGTATTCTAAGTTTGGCAGGTTCTCTGCTCTACAAAGTGATACTCACACCGAGTCAAAGCATGGCGCTCCGACCATCCGAATCGCATTACATAGTACTCTGGACCACCGGGTGGTAGTTGCGACGAGACAGAGGCCGATGCACGTCCGACTTGGACCGTCTACCGCGGTTTACAGTCTTCTGCGCACGTCGTTTATGTCTCGTCCATCATAGCATGCCAGTGCACATATATGTCACGGACAGTCAACATTATTTTCGGGACAGCCTACAGAATGGTTTTCAGAATGCGAAGACAGACTGTATAGTGGAAGGCGGATTGCCGCGATGCATTCTGAGTTCCATTGACTGGCATGATGGAGGTATGCTCACGGATGAATGATACTTATTTCATATGACTTTTTTTCTGTCATCACGGGCCACGTAGTGTGGCCAGCAAATGCCAGCATGTGTGCTCATTATCTTTCCGGCCTCGGTCTCATACACATTCCAGAAGAAGAATCCAAGTTTGCTTTGCGTATGACGACGCCTCCGACGTCCGACGGTATCCGTTCTGCCTACTGGACTTCGCGTTCTCAGAAGCGCACCGCTTGCCATTGCAAGCCTGCTTCGACTGTTTCCTCGTAATACATCCTGACGCTGGCTTTCACTGTTTTATTGGACCCCTATGTCCCGTGGGCGAGGTCGTCTCCAATGCTACCGAATACCGAAGTAGAAGAAAGGGAAGGGCCGCCGCGGAGTTCTCACGGAACTCTTCGTATAAAGTAGGTTTGGAGAGTTGCCCACATCTTTTCGTGATTCCCTTCGACTGCTTAATAGTGCCAGTCTCGGAATCCTGAACTATGGAGCGTTTGTTCGGTTGGCAGTCTGCGCTGGTGCCGATAATATCTGCTCTAGATTCTGACGACGCTAAGCATCGAGGCCAATACTACTCTGCTGTAGTCGGTATATGTATTGCAACCGTATCGTTTATCCAGTTCATGAAAGCTAGGAAGCTCACGGTATGCTCATAATTGTTCATGTGACATTGACTGATGCATGATCAGGTTAACGTACCTCTGGAAGGCTCCTCTGGGATTGTCTCATCCTATCTCGGAGCTTATGACTTCATTGAAAATACGAAGTCTATTCTAAGGCGAGCCTACAAGAAGGTCTGTATATTCATTTGAATTTTGGTTCTCGGTTCCATTGAGATATTTGCGCTCATACAGTACGGCCGAGGAACGTTCAAAGTTCCGGGACTGGATCGGTATACCGTGGTCATAAATAGGCGCGATCTTATTGACGAGGTCAGGAAAGCACCTGACGAAAAGGTCTCTTTTACTGAGGCGCTGGTTGATGTTAGCAACGCGGGAATTCACTACCTCTCCCAAACTTCCCTGACACTAGTACTGGTACCTCCTTTCTATCTAGACTCTCGCATCCCGCTGGACGATTGGAGAGAATGTCGCGAAGGATCATTATCATTCCCATGTTGTTCGCAATCAGCTAACGCGTTCCCTGAGCGGATTATTTGACGACATTCGAGACGAGATCATACAGGCCTTCGACGACTTTATCCCAGCGAAGAATGGAGGTAAAGTCGATCTAGTCCTGCTCATCTATATAGTAATCGTGAGGCCTGGTCTGTGTTTGTTGTAGAATGGGTCGTTGTCCCCGCCTTGGAGACTATGAGGAACATCGTATGCAGGACAAGCAATAGGATTTTTGTTGGTACTCCTCTTTGTGAGTACCACACGCTCTTCTAAGGCAGATGACTCGCGACTGACCGCAAAGCATGCCTTGATGCAATACAGGTAGAGACCCAGACTACATTGATCTGAATATCAATTTCACGGTCGATGTCGCCAGCAACATCTTCAAAATTAGTAAAGTTCCGGTCCTCTTACGCCCGTAAGCAAATTTCACCGTTCATTAACCCTTATAAACGGTCCGCTGTTGTTGTGCATCGTAGAATTGTCGGCACACTCATATCCTCGTTGCCGAGAAACATTCGTCGCGGAATGAAGCACCTCCGCCCTCTGTTAGAAGAGAGATTTCGCCTATATGACGAGAATGGAAATGACTGGCCCGATAAACCAGTAAGGCAACAGTTCACGCGACTACCGTTCAACAGTGAACTAACTATTGCGAAGAATGACATGATCTCCTGGCTTATTGACGAGGCACCCGAAAATGAGAAACGAAGCATATACGAGCTAACAAAGAGAATGTTATTTGTAAATTTCGCTGCTATTCATACGTCTTCGAATGTAGGTTGCGCCCTTATATTGCTGCAGCGTTGAATTTGCCTCATCATTGCATTTTAGAGTTTCACCCATGCTCTATTTCACCTGGCCGCCGAACCGAAGTACATCGCGCCTCTGCGTGAGGAGGTCGAACGAGTGATCAAAGAGGAAGGATGGACAAAGGTCGCGATGACGAAGATGTGGAAGCTCGACAGTTTCATGAAAGAAAGTCAGCGAATAAATGGGATTTTCCTACGTATGATTCTCATCTCTTCGGACTGTCTAATCATGTGCTCAAGCCTCGTTCCAAGTGACATTAAACCGCAAGGTCATGACCGACCTCACTCTGTCAGATGGAACCTTCTTACCGGCGGGTACATTTCTTGCAGCCAACATCACGGCCGCACACAACGATGAAGCATATTACCCGAATGCAGAGAAGTTTGACGGATTCCGTTTCTCGAACATGCGCAATGAAAGTGCGGAAGAAGGTGTGAAGCACCAAATGGTCAATACGAGTTCGGATTATCTGGCATTTGGGCACGGACGCCATGCATGGTGCGTACTTGCTCTTTGTTTCTTGAGTTGCTTGCTTATCCGCTTTATTGTGAACAGCCCTGGTCGCTTCTTCGCAGTAAACGAGCTGAAGGCGATGATGGCATACCTACTCTTGACATACGATCTGAAGGCGGAGGTGGAAGGAGTCCGACCGGAGAACGTCTATATGGGCGTACGACTGATCCCGAACCCGAAAGCCAAAGTCCTACTCAAGAAACGAGCAGATGTAAAAGGTTGATTCATGCTGCGCTATATATTATACCTTGTCTGTTGTCGGAGATATGGATTTGGTCGTCTATCGAGTCAAGTGTCTTCTGTGCCCTGATAGTCGTTGGAAAATGGAACTGTTTCTTTTGTTGTGTAAAGCTCCGAACCCATGAACATCTTGCTGATTCAATTGCTCCCAACCGTAGTAATTCTCAAGTCACTGTTTCAATCTCAGCCTTGCTACATGTAAGAACTAGAGAACTCGTGCGAGTAGGTTGCGCAGTGAATCCAGTTTGTTTCCAAAGTGTCTGCTAATTTCAATATTACAGCCCTGTTCAGAAGTATTGTCAAACACACTGACCACATGCTTTTGAGCATTTCAACACTTTACAGCCTTTTTCATAATACAGCCTTTTTCATAAGTCCTGCGACACGTGCATGTCACGTGAAGTGAGCCGCGTCAGAGCCAAAGTGTCAAAAAATTAGAATGAATGCCTATTTTCTCTGTGAATTCTGCACAGTACCTGCTCATTAAGTACTCAAAAAAAAGGCATGGTTCTCAGGAGAAGAAATATGTAAAATATGGAGCAATAAATTGACTGTGTAGGTGGGTGGAGATCAAACAAGTGCAGCTGGTCTGTTCTCTCACCCATTTCCACTGAGATTCAAAACTTATGGCTCCCCTATATCTACCTATAAAATTCTTTCCTGTATCTGTAAATTAAGTATATGACTATATCAACATCTCCTGAAAGTTTGAAGCCAATCCATTCAGTATTCATGGTCCAGCAGCAAGATTTGTGTTCCACTTCAAGCTCTTTCCACCCTCCTTTTCTCACAACAGGTCTTGCAGAGTAGAACACAAATCTTGCTGCTGGACCATGAATACTGAATGGATTGGCTTCAAACTTTCAGGAGATGTTGATATAGTCATATACTTAATTTACAGATACAGGAAAGAATTTTATAGGTAGATATAGGGGAGCCATAAGTTTTGAATCTCAGTGGAAATGGGTGAGAGAACAGACCAGCTGCACTTGTTTGATCTCCACCCACCTACACAGTCAATTTATTGCTCCATATTTTACATATTTCTTCTCCTGAGAACCATGCCTTTTTTTTGAGTACTTAATGAGCAGGTACTGTGCAGAATTCACAGAGAAAATAGGCATTCATTCTAATTTTTTGACACTTTGGCTCTGACGCGGCTCACTTCACGTGACATGCACGTGTCACAGGACTTATGAAAATGGCTGTAATTCGGACATGTGCATTTCATGTGTAATTGCCGCATCTTGCTGAAATACTGAAAATCCAAGTAAATGCCCCTTTTCTCCCTCAATATTGCATGATATATTTCCATTAGGCACTTAAAAAAAACTACTAGTCTACGTGAATAGATCTGTGCAAAAAATCTGATCTTTACTGAATAGTTATTCCATTACAGTGCAGACAATGCCATTCCTAGCTTGTTCATGTGCGTGTCCACCAGAAAACAAAAATCATAACTCAAGTCTAACTGCCTGTAAAATTTCTCTTTCACCACGAAAATTAAGTATTGGAACCTTGCAACACCCTGCAGAAGTTTCATGCCAAAATATGCAGTATTTGCATCATGGCAGCAATGTTTGTGACCAACCCATAGTGTCTGTCACTCTACTACTGACACCAGGCTCCGTGAAACTTGCACATTTTGACCAGTAAAAATCTAGTTCTTTTGAAATATCACACTATAGCCTCAGAGCAACTCATGGGCTGATTTGAAGGCTGAGCGGAGCAGAATTCACACTGCAAAAGTCATGTTTTGATCCTGCTGTCGGACTACAGGAACAAGGCAATAATCTTGCTTGCTCATTTGGTCAATCTGTTCAATCTATTTTACATGCCTAGCTACCATAAAGTCACCAGACACTGATCAAGAAAAACCAGGACTGTGGGGGAAAGATAATTTGTGCATGAGAAATTAAATACATCACTGCAGAGACTGAGCCGCTGGCAGCTGTACAGTGTGCAACAGGTACAAGTACACACCTTCAAAGCACTTTCCTGTACCCAGGGATCTCTGAATTGTGCTCAGAGGTGAGAGACTGTGCACCAAGTAGCTGGCCACTCAATATGCTACATGATTGTAGTTGATGAGAGCTGCCCATCTTGATCAAGTTCGAACACAATCACAGTTGCATTTGCTGCTCTTCTTGCTGGAGCCGCTGCCTGACGGGACTTGGATCTGGTAAAGGCATGCTTATAGGCTATGCCTATGTGTCCTAGAAAAGATACAGGTGTGGAATCAGCAATGTCATATGGGTCTGGCTGCTGAGACACAGTGAGACAGCGACCATCAGCATTGCAGACAGTTGGACATGCTTTGCTGCAGGAAGAGACATGAAGAGAGAGACAATCAAACATCTGCAGGATTAACGAGATTCAGAATGCCAGACATGAACAGAGAGTGCAAAAAAGAACATGTCATAACAAAAGCGAACCATCTCGCTGAGTCACTGCATGTAGAGATCCTCATCCTATTCAAAGAATCAGTTTAGAAAGAATCAAGAAGAGACAAACAAATGGACCTCAGAAGAGATCCTTTGCCTGTTCTCCTCTAAAAACAGCACACTAGATGTGCTTTGGAGGATTTTGTGATTTATAAGGCCTTGGACTGGTTTGGTGATGATGGCAGTCACACATGCCATCACAAGTTGTGATTCAACTTTCAACAACCAACACTCCCTCCTCTTCACCATGACATGTGGAAGGCCACTGTCACTCGATGCATGAACTATGCTTATACACATGCACCAGAGAGAAGGCTTCACAGTTTGGCGCATGGCTTGGCTAACGGGTGTTGGAAAATCAATAGCCAATGATGTGATAGAATGTCAGTGATGCACTGGCCAAGCTCAGGAGCATGCAAAACACACTGGCCAGCCAAGGGTGTTCAACTATGTAGATATTCAGGCAAGTTTTTGCCTACTTTGATCTCTTCTTGCATTGCTGACTGGTAAATATTCCCCCAGTTTCTTCTGGGCTCAATAGATTGACGATGTGATCTTTATCTCACCAAGCTGCAAGACATGCTCTGGCACATTCAGGGCAAGAAGGCATCAGTAGCCACAGTAGAAAGAGCACTGATACAGGCTGGATTCTCTTTGAAGTTGGTGTGTTTTATATACCCTCTTTGAAGCTCGAGTCATGACCCACTTCTTATCGGTGACAGATCACCAAGCAAGCACTGGAGCATAGTAAAACTAAGAGACTGAGGTACCAACTCAGGATCACCTTGTACCAAGTAAAACAACTCGTATTCATCAATGAAAGTGCATGCGACAGGTGGGCCTACTTGCAGAACAAGGCATGGGCTTTACATGGCTGTCAAGCCATTCACAAACAAGTGTTTCTCAGGGGGAAACAGTATGTCTAGTCTTGAATTTCTGCATAATTTTTGTCTCAACCCCTTCAGATATTCCATACTTCTGGCAATCACATGGGGTGGCATGATACATTGCATGATTGTGGAAGGGTCTTTCAATGCGGCGTCTTTCTATGACTTCATTGCTGGTCTATTGGACCACATGCAGCTATGGCCCAGACTGAACTCTGTCATAGTCATGGACAACTGCATGATCCACAAAGGGGAAAATATTTGTGAGCTTATTGAATCCAGGTGTGTTTGCCACCAATACAATCGGTCCAGTCCTCTCTTGACCTGTTGAGCAGTGCAGAGGAATGAAACTTGAATTTCTTCCACTCTACTCCCCAGATTTCAATCCAATTGAGCTCGTGTTCTCACTCTTGAAAGCTTGACTGCAAAACTTGCATTTGTCAGATGAAGGAGATGAGCATGCAGTGTTCCAACGTCTATACAGAGAGGTCATGTTGACTGGTGTGGAAGCCTGCTGTGCCTTCTACAGGCACTGCAGTTACAATGATGACTGAAGTTGACTGTAGACACTGATGTTGGTTTCATTCACAAAGATTTTAAAAGTTTCCATCCATGTGTATCTACATGCACAATAATAGTTGTCAATGCATTCAGCCCAGCATTACAGAAAGAACAAATGACATATTATCAAGCACAGAACAGAGATACATATGAAAGAATGAATGGTAGCAAAACAAGCTCCACTAACTACATAAGTTGAGGACCTGCCTATAGAGGTGCAGTTCAGGTATTTCCCTGTTGCACATGTGAGACATTGGATCATTGAAGTAATAAGTAGATTCGACTTACATCTGGGGTCTAACGAACAATGTTCTTGACCTTTGCATTCTTTGTCTTTTTCATCCCGCTCTTCTGGCCATGATCTACCTGTGCTTCCATGTAAGAACCTCTCTTGTTGTTATTGCAATATTTGGCCAGGAAGTCTTCTATATCCTGCTATTTTTCTCATACACCTCATCCAGTCAGTGTAGAGATTTGTTAGTTGGTGCTGGACTGAGTACTGGTTTGGCAAGTGTCATTGCATGTTTCATCAAATAACCTAAGTCCTTCAGAAGTTTGTTGAGTTGGGAGAGCACATTAATGTACTTTGGCTCATGCTTTGATGGAGCAGTTATGGCATCTGCCCATATGTTTCCTATTGCAGGGTCTGGTGGAAACAGTGCATGTGCATAGTGGTTGCCCTCCTCCTTTATTGAGAAACATGCAATGATGCTGTCATGGAGCAAAGTGTCATTCTTCAAAATTTGCAAAGCAAAAAAAACTGCTCTGTACTTCTCATTTGCTTTATGTGCATTGTGCTGGGCAGTCTCAGCATACTCAGCCATGGCATCTGAAGGCTCAGTTTGGTCTGTTGCAAGCAAGAAGCCCTTGCACATTGCGCCAAGGTTAGCAGACTCTTGAGCAGAGTCAGCCCCTCTGCCCAAGTGCATGGTCACCTCCTTCATTTTACAGTTAACTAATGCTCTAGAGGCTGTCTTGAACTTTGTCATCCTCTTCAATGTTTTGGTCTCTTTGGAAGAGGATTTGAGGTCATGAGGTGTGCCACTAGCCACTGAGCTCTTTTTTGCTACCATTGCCTGACAGTTGTAAAGGTATGTAGTCATAGTCGCCCTCAGAACCACCAACAAATCTTCCTTCAGCCATTTGTAACCCCACATCTGAGGACATCCGTCAATTGGGCTGATGTATGTTACAGACTTGGGTTTGGCTTTGAGGAAAAGAAGCTTATTCCAAAATATGTTCCACAGAATGTCACCATATCTGTTGATGGACCTGTAATACCCATGATTGGCAATTGCTGGATGTTCCTTCTCATCATTGACTAGAGCTTGCTGGTTGTTATGTGCTGTGACAGTGTGAGTGGTAATAGCACTAGTAGGTGTCCCAACTCCTGACTGCGCAACTGCTCCTGACTGCACAACTGCTCCTGACTGCACAACTACTCCTGACTGCAACCACTCCTGACTGCACAAGGTCTAATGTATGACTGATTATCTGGATATGATCTGCAGCTCCGCTAACCCCCTCTTTATCCTCGTCCAAAAAGCAAATTTCTTGTTCAACAAATGCAGAGTCAGAATATGCCCTCCATGATGTGGTGATGATTACTGCATCAATATAATGCTCCTCAAGGAAAGGCATCATGCTCTTATAAAACTGCTGGCGAACTACGTCAACCAATCTCTGATGCATAATGCCTTGGGAAATACTGGCACTAGCATCCTAATCATCATAGTGATGTAAGTCTATGCACAAATACAAAACAAGAAAAACAATACCAGATCAAATAAATAGGCCTTAGTTGTATTTTGTCACACTTGTGTCTCAGAGGTATAGGCCAGGTTCCTTTAAGTGATGTCATATAGATGTGCTATTTGAGTACTTATAACTAGTTGGTTTGCTTCAGATTCATGTATCTGCCTATGCAGATTCTCATTCTAGGTAATCCTAAAATTAGCTCACCCATTAATCCTATGTTCAAGACCCCTGACCTCATTACGTCTTTCCTTGGCTTGAATATAGAGCTGCCATACATGGTTTTTAAGAGTCTTAGTAAGGGTAGTGTTAGAACCTGAACTTTCACCTTTTCCTTTATTTTCCCTTTTACCATTTCCTTTATTATATTCGTCCTTTTCATTATATTTACCCATCTTACACAATCATTCCCACACTGCCTTCATTCGTTCCATTCCCACTCGTTAGGTAATGTTAGGTAATATAGTCTCACGGTCGTCGCTATATAAGGTCTCAGGAATCGCATGAACTCCTTGTTCTGCTTTTCCTCTTACCTCCGCGACGACCTAGGTGAGACTCGTCCCCCTTGTATTAGTTTAGACTTGTATTAATCCTCTTACCTCCGCGACGACCTAGTCTGAGTAAGCGTGTCCCGAGTCTACGCTCGAGTACAGCACGTCCCAGACGACAGTCAGCTGAGGCTTGCCCAGTCCGAGTCGTCTCCCGGACTCCCGCCTAACATAAAAGCAGAACCTCACCCAGGCTCATCCCCAGCGTACGTCGTCACTGGTGACTCGCCCTCACTCGGTCTAGAGGAGTACTCCCCCCGAAGGACTTGACGTGTAAACCCCCTAAACGACAACCCTCAACCCTGCCCGGACGTTTCCGGACGTTCGTGTATTAAGTAATCACTCCAACCAACTTTTCCCGACCCTGGCTCTCCGGATTAGCCTCTGGTGGAGCACGCACCTGACGTGGACGTGGGTAACCAGACGAGTACAAACTTCGACGACAATCTCGTTTGTGATCTCACTCGGATCCTACCGCCTCGTCATCAACTTCGCTGACGAACCCGCTCTACGTTGGCGTAACCCCGGTACCAACGCACACCCGATCCCTGTTCCTCCTCCATCGTCAACATAGATCTCGACGAGGATCAACGTCGTGCTCTCCCGCCTCGTTCCTGGTACAACGAAGAACGCCGCTCCTGGTTCACGGTTACTCAAACAGGCGTTGAATACGTTATCTGGTGGCGTCCAGAGAAAGGACTCTGGTATTCGACGCTTGAAGGAGGAAGAAGATTAAAGTGGGCTCCTGCGCCGATAGATCAGACAACCCCGAATTCGCCATCGCTTTCGACGTCAACCATTCTCCCACCGATCCCAGGACCGTATAGAGAAGCGCGACGAGATTCATCACCACCGACCCCCCCTGAGCGACAAATGGACACGCCTAGAACAACAATGTCGACGGGAAGCTTCAGCGCACAACAGTTGGAGCAAATCGCGGCAATCATAGCGGGCGCCTTCGCTCACCAAGCCGCAAACACCCCAGCGGGACCTGGTACCACTGCTGTACCGAACATCGACGTCGCCCGACCACGTGAATTCACTGGTGGCGACGATTACCTCGACTTCAGACGTGAAGTCCTTCTTTTTGTATCCGCGAATCCAAGTCGATACCCTACGTCAGAGAGTAAGATTTATGTAGCTCTCTCCTACCTGAAGGGTGGTAATGCGGCAACGTGGGCGCAGAACTACGTCGAGGAGTCGACAACGTCGGGAATCGTCACCTTCACTGACAGCTGGGAAAGATTCCAGGAACAACTCGACGCCTCGTTCGATGACCCGAATCGCAAGGAGAAAGCACTGAAGGATTTCCGAGATAAGGTTCAGAAGGACCTAACCGCGGACGAGTTCTTCCAGAAGTTCGACGTGATCATTAAGCGCGCTGAACTGAAAGACGACAGCGTCATCTGCGATCGCCTCAAGCGAGCGATGAACATCGAGGTGGTCCGTGGAGTGCTAAGGTCGACGCCAGTCCCAACGAAATACGAGGATTGGAAGAACAAGGCGATCGAAATAGACCGCGGCGAACAGCAGATTCGCGCTATCCAACGAGGACGCGCCTTTCTTCCCCCTCCTCGCCTACCACAACAAGCACCCCCTGCTCGCCGTCAGGTAGCGGCCCCTCACGTCAATAGACGCGACGCGACCGGCGTCACCTTCGGAGTCGCTGGCCAGCCGATGGACGTCTCAATGAACGAGGCACAATGACGACGCGCGTGCTGGATCTGTGGCGGGTTGGGCCACTTCAAGGACAAGTGCCCGCAAGCGAAACCGATCATCCAGCGCATGCTGGAACTGATGGCGCCAGGCAAACGTCGTGTCCTCGCCGACAAGCTCGGAGCGATGAAGGAGTCGGCCTTCGAGGAAGCCGTAGACACTCGGAGGTCGACTGTGGAGGACTATGTGGAGGAAGAAGACAATGACGAAGAGGTCGTCGATTCGCAGGGTTTTGCGAGTGGTCAGGCGTAGCCATTGGGGCGACTGACCGAGAAGAACAAGGGACTTCGACTCTGGACTCGTTAAAATATAACCAACCGTCTGTACAATACATAAATGCGAACGACGTCGATGGTTTTCCCGAGTACAAAGTCCCCACCGGTGTGAAGGAAAGTGAAGAGTATGAGCAGCTGTTCATGAGAGGAACTGGCGGACGCCAGCTGGACCTTCTCCTGAACGTCGAACACAGTGTGGAAGGTGAAGTGAAGGAGGTGGACGCACACGCGCTCGTGGATTCGGGATGTATGGGATCGTGCATTGACGCAGGATTCGTTGAACGGTATGGACTGGAGACAAAGCGTTATATCCGGCCCCTTGCGGTACTCAATGCCGACGGCACACACAACGAAGCCGGGTTGATCGAGGAGTACGTCGACATTGAACTTATGATTGGTCACCATAAGGAACGGATCGTCCTGGCGGTAACCTCACTGGCATCGTCTAACATCTTCCTGGGGTACGACTGGCTTCGACGACACAACCCAGAGGTCGACTGGAAGACGGGTACCCTTGACTTTACGCACTGCCCGAGCGAATGTGCGATCGAAAGGAAGCAGGTGGAGGACCTAAGGAAGGTGAAGGAGGAGGTGGAGCAGATGAGGAGGGTGAGTGAGATGCGAATGGACAAGGCGTCCTGGCCCGCATACCTCAACAACTACGCCGACGTTTTCAGCGAAAAAGGTTTTGAGAAGCTGCCGGAACACCGACCCTGGGACCATGTCATTGACTTAAAGCCCGACTTCAAACCGAGCGACTGTAAGATCTACCCGCTCACGCCAACTGAGCAACAGTCACTCAAGGACTTCCTTGATGAAAATCTGAAGTCGGGTCGCATTCGACGGTCGATATCGCCCATGGCGTCGCCCTTCTTCTTCATAAAGAAGGCTGACAAATCGTTACGCCCGATCCAGGATTACCGTAAGCTCAATGACGGTACGATCAAGAACAAGTATCCCCTCCCTCTCAATGACGGTACGATCAAGAACAAGTATCCCCTCCCTCTCATTGACGAACTCGTTGACAAGGTCAAGAAAGCGAAGTACATCACTAAGCTTGACCTTCGCTGGGGGTACTACAATATCCAGATCCGCGAGGGTGACGAATGGAAGGCAGCGTTTTGCATGAACATGGGCCTCTTCGAACCAACGGTCATGTTTTTTGGCCTTTGCAACGCGCCGGCCACGTTCCAGGCCTTTGTCAACCACATCTTTAAGGACCTAATCTATGCGAACTTGATCATCGTATACCTCGACGACATCCTGATCCTCTCGGAAACCATTGAGGAGCATATCGACACGTCGAGGCGCGTACTCCAGATCCTCCGAGAAAATGGCCTGTACCTGAAGCCGGAGAAGTGCGAGTTTGACGCCAAGGTCGTCAAATACCTCGGCCACATCATCGGCAATGGTGAGATCAGGGCTGACCCGGCAAAGACGGAGGCGATTGCGAACTGGCCGGTCCCACGGAACCTCAAGGAGCTGCAACAGTTCCTCGGTATGGGAAACTGGCTAAGACAGTTTATTAAGGACTACAGCAAGGTGGTCCGACCGTTGACGTCGTTAACGGGCAAGAAGGACTGGGTATGGGAGACCGAACAGCAGGAAGCATTCGAGGAGCTGAGACGACGTCTCTGCTCACCTCCAGTCCTGGCCATCGCCAATGACGAGGGCCCTTTCCGCGTAGAAGCGGACTCGTCGAACTTTGCGCTCGGTGGTGTGTTGTTGCAGAAGCAGGAAGGGAAGTGGAGGGTGATCACCTACAGGTCAGAGGCACTTGAACCAGCGGAACGAAACTACGAGATCTATGACAAGGAGATGCTCGCGATCGTTTCGGCGCTCAAGGAGTGGCGGCAATACCTCCTTGGCGCTCGCCACAAGATTGAAATCTGGTCCGACCACGCCAACCTCACCTACTTCAGATCGGCGCAGAAGCTGAGCTATCGCCAAGCTCGCTGGTGGACCGAACTTGAAGAATTCGACTTCCACCTCGAACACAAGCCGGGCAAGATGATGGGCAAGGCCGACCTGCTATCGCGTATGGCGGGCTATGATCAGGGCAAGGATGACAACGATGGGGTCGTGTTCATCAAGGATAAGTGGTTGAACCGTGGAATGATGCGGACATCGCGCGACGAGGTGGTGGAACGAGTGGGTGAAGCGCAGAGGGCGCAGGACGAGTCGGAGAGGCCGACGGGAATGACAGAGGTCAACGGATTGTGGCGCATGAAGGACAAGATATACGTGCCAGCATCAATGAAGGAGACCGTATTACGGGAATGTCACGACTCGGTACTGGCGGGACACCCAGGAGCGTCGAAAACGGTGGAACTCGTCCGACGAGACTTCTGGTGGACGTCGATGTTCTCCGACGTCAGAGCGTATGTCCGAGGGTGTGATCGCTGCCAGCGAACAAAGGCTCTGAGGGCATCGAGGTCGAGGCCACTTCACCCAAACACGGTCCCGGAAGGCCCATGGGAAATTGTCACAGTCGACCTCATCGGAGAACTCCCGGACTCCAAGGGACACAACGCAATCTGTGTTTTCGTCGACAGGTTCTCGAAACAGATGCACGCAATCCCGACGACGACAAGATTGTCGGCGGAAGGCATGGCTCAACTGTACCGCGACCATGTCTTCCGCCTCCACGGCTTGCCGAAGAAGATCATCCATGACCGAGGCACGCAGTTCGACGCGTCGATGATGAAGGAGCTGTACAAACTCCTACACATCGAAGGCAACCCGTCAACGGCATATCACCCACAGACAGATGGTCAGACGGAACGCGTTAACCAAGAGCTTGAACAATATCTTAGGCTCTTCGTAAACCATCGACAATCGGACTGGAAGGACTGGCTCCCCCTCACGGAGTTCGCGTATAATAACCGCGAGCATTCGGCGATGAAGATGTCTCCTTTCTACGCGAACACAGGACGTCACCCCTTAAGCTTTGACACGACACGAACCTCGTCTGCCAACATGTCGGCGGAAGAATTCGCGAAGCACATAAAGGAGACTCATCGGGTTGCGAAGGACAACTTGGTCAAAGCGGCGGACGACATGAAACGCTATCACGACCGGACAGCGGGGATTTCGGTTGAGTACAAGGCTGGGGACAAGGTTTTCCTTGACGGGCGAAACATCAACACAGACTCGCCGACAAAGAAACTCGCTGACAAATGGTATGGCCCATTTGAAATCGTCGACAAGGTGGGAGCAAGCGCGTACAAGCTCAAGCTCCCAAAGCGATGGAAAAAGGTCCACCTGGTCTTCAACGAAGCACTGCTAAAGCCCGCCGTCGAACCGTCCTTCAAGAGCCAAAGACAACCAGCACCGCCGCCACCTGACATCATCGACAACGAAGAGGAGTACGAGATTGAGGAGATTCTAGACTCGCGTCTGCACCGAGGGAAACTACAGTACCTTGTCAAGTGGGTCGGCTACAATGAACCTACTTGGCAGCCTGAGATGGACTTCGGTGAGAACGCGAAGGAGACGATCGCTGAGTTCTACCTCAAACATCCCGGTGCACCTCAAAAACTCGACATCCCTCATCAACGACTCCGTCCACTCTTCGTCGACACCGAGCCTGACGACCGCGATCATGGTTGGTCGGGACGCCCAACCTTGAAAGGGGGGTAATGTTAGAACCTGAACTTTCACCTTTTCCTTTATTTTCCCTTTTACCATTTCCTTTATTATATTCGTCCTTTTCATTATATTTACCCATCTTACACAATCATTCCCACACTGCCTTCATTCGTTCCATTCCCACTTGTTAGGTAATGTTAGGTAATATAGTCTCACGGTCGTCACTATATAAGGTCTCAGGAATTGCATGAACTCCTTGTTCTGCTTTTCCTCTTACCTCCGCGACGACCTAGGTGAGACTCGTCCCCCTTGTATTAGTTTAGACTTGTATTAATCCTCTTACCTCCGCGACGACCTAGTCTGAGTAAGCGTGTCCCGAGTCTACGCTCGAGTACAGCACGTCCCAGACGACAGTCAGCCGAGGCTTGCCCAGTCCGAGTCGTCTCCCGGACTCCCGCCTAACAGGTAGTCTCACCTGTCACAATTCAGTATGCACAATATGTCGCAATGGCCTCTTCCACTATCTTCTTCCACTTCTCCTCTTCTGTAGCTGTGAATGTGGTAATTTAGGTAAGTCAGATTCACTTTAAAACATATGAAACTCACAGTTGGACATGAGTGATGCCAGAGAATCGAGGAGGGGGGGAGGATTCAGCGTAGTCTATCACAATTTCTAAAGCCACTTCATCAGCATGCCATGAACACAAGGTAACATATACACACTATGAGCGTTCTGTCTTACTGTATGAATATCTATAGGGGAAGAACTCTCCGGGAGGGATGAGCCTGGCTCTGGCTGGTCTTTCTGGGCTGGCATTGATGGATGTGGGGGCCAGGAAACTGAGGTCAACTGACAGGTGCAACATCCTTATATCTCTGGATGCAGCCATGCAGCTGGAAGTTTTCAAGCCCAAACTATAATCTGGTGAGACAAGCCCCAAACTATAATCTGATGAGACATTGATGCTTGGTTTTGGATGATCCCACAGTCACAGTGAAAGATTTGTTGCATGAGATGGGTGCAGCTTTGTCTGATCATGGTGATAGGCATTTGCCAAACTTGTACTGCTTATCAAAGATACCATATCCTAACAGTATGCTCACATGATTTTTTTTTTCACCCATTTTTTCTGTCCACCATTATCATGACCCGTACTTCGAAAAAGTCCACCAGGCTCCAGGAAGCTGAGGATCATGATGCTGCCCATTTGGAGCAGCAAGCATCCAAACAGTGTTGTGGTCAGCCTAAGAAAGTTCCATCTCCTGTTCGATCAGCAATGCCAGGGCCAAAGTGCAAGGCGTCTACTACTACAAAAAAGGTATGGGCTGATTCATCTAGTGGAGTGTATAACTGAGACATTACTTTTAGGCCAATAAGAAACCTCAATATGATGTGAATGACAGTGACAATGAAATTGCAGTGGCCAGAGACTTGTCAATTTATGACATGGCATGCACATCAGGACTTGCAGCTCTGGATGATGATGATTCTGTATCACCCAACTCCCCTAGACAAGGCACCACATTTGATTTACCTGGTCCGAGTTTTTCTCTACTTTTGGGTGTATATACATACTAATAAGTAATAAATGTTTTACATCAAGAACCTGACATGGACCTGAGCTTGTCCTTTGGAGGAGCCCATGCATGGGGTCTCATCTTGTCAACACCACAGAAGATGGAGAAAAAGATCTTTACTCTTGATGTCTATGTGTCAGATGGATCCAGGTCGCAATCACTCAAAATCAGCTCAGGCATGACTCTTATCGAGCTCCTTAATGCAGTTTTGGACAGACTGGATGGCTGGAGTCTCCTTGAAAGCCTAGCCTATGAAGTGCCCATGTGGTCCAGAAAGATAGGGGCAAACAAATATGTATCTCACTTTTTGAATTCCCAAGTGGAGGTGGACAAGTTTTTCAATTGTATTTGCAAACATCACGAGGAACAGAAGAGGCTGAAGAAAAAGAGTCTCAATCCAGATATTACTCTGCTTGTTTCCATTCAGGTTGTGCTCTTGCTCTTACAATTTCCTGTTCTTCTATTGACATTTTCTGTGTGTATAGATACAGACTCTTCCATCTCAGAAGAAAGGTCAGAGTCAGACAAGGCAAGCCAAAAGCGCATTGGATGATGCACAAAATGAGTATAAATAGGAAATTGAGAAGATTTCAATGAAGATTATGAAGAATTTTCAGTGCAACAAACATGGCCAAATCATGTGTGCTCACATCAAAGGATTGTCTGACCACATTCCTTACACACATGCAAATCTCCATGAGCATGCCAAAATGCTCGTGAGTCTTTCTGTGTGTTACATATGCATTGTTTCTATCTATCTCACTTTCTGCCTTTTCTTAGTGCAAAGGACTTCCAGGTGTCACTGCAGACCTGGCACCAGAGTCTCTCAAGCTATTAGATAAGAGTTCTACAAATGCAGTCAATCTTCACATGCCAGAAACTGCTGCAGCTGCACCTACTGTGCATGCCACTCCTGCTGCACCTACTGTGCATGTCGCTCCTGCTGCACCCACTCCACTAACAAACTCCCAAGAACAAACAGAGCCTCAACCCTCTATGCCAAACAGGCCACGCGCAGTGAGAAACTTCTCACTGGCATCAAACTGGCTTTGATCTTTGGCTGATGACCTTGAAAGAGGACACAATGCATTTGACTACCTGTCACTCATCCCCATTTTTGCAAGTAACGATGTAATAAGGCTAGACGACATTGATGTGCTAAAGAAAGAAGGGCTGATCGAGCTTGGACTCAAAGCATATGGTGAACTCAAGATTGGACTAGTCAATCATATCATTCGTTATGCAGCAGAGGACATAAAAAAAATCAATGAGAGAAGCAGATGGTAGATATAGACAAGATTGTATCCTTTAACATCCATGTACATGTCATATATGGATTCAACTCCATCCTTTGCCCTTTACCTGTGCATGTAAGAAAACTAATTGTACTGGCAGAGTGAAAGTTATGCATATGCATACTCCACATCCTTATCATTGTAACCACAGTGCCTGTAGAAGGCACAGCAGGCTTCCACACCAGTCAATATGACCTCTCTGTATAGATGTTGGAACACTGCATGCTCATCTCCTTCATCTGACAAATGCAAGTTTTGCAGTCAAGCTTTCAAGAGTGAGAACACGAGCTCAATTGGATTGAAATCTGGGGAGTAGAGTGGAAGAAATTCAAGTTTCATTCCTCTGCACTGCTCAACAGGTCAAGAGAGGACTGGACCGATTGTATTGGTGGCAAACACACCTGGATTCAATAAGCTCACAAATATTTTCCCCTTTGTGGATCATGCAGTTGTCCATGACTATGACAGAGTTCAGTCTGGGCCATAGCTGCATGTGGTCCAATAGACCAGCAATGAAGTCATAGAAAGACGCCGCATTGAAAGACCCTTCCACAATCATGCAATGTATCATGCCACCCCATGTGATTGCCAGAAGTATGGAATATCTGAAGGGGTTGAGACAAAAATTATGCAGAAATTCAAGACTAGACATACTGTTTCCCCCTGAGAAACACTTGTTTGTGAATGGCTTGACAGCCATGTAAAGCCCATGCCTTGTTCTGCAAGTAGGCCCACCTGTCGCATGCACTTTCATTGATGAATACGAGTTGTTTTACTTGGTACAAGGTGATCCTGAGTTGGTACCTCAGTCTCTTAGTTTTACTATGCTCCAGTGCTTGCTTGGTGATCTGTCACCGATAAGAAGTGGGTCATGACTCGAGCTTCAAAGAGGGTATATAAAACACACCAACTTCAAAGAGAATCCAGCCTGTATCAGTGCTCTTTCTACTGTGGCTACTGATGCCTTCTTGCCCTGAATGTGCCAGAGCATGTCTTGCAGCTTGGTGAGATAAAGATCACATCGTCAATCTATTGAGCCCAGAAGAAACTGGGGGAATATTTACCAGTCAGCAATGCAAGAAGAGATCAAAGTAGGCAAAAACTTGCCTGAATATCTACATAGTTGAACACCCTTGGCTGGCCAGTGTGTTTTGCATGCTCCTGAGCTTGGCCAGTGCATCACTGACATTCTATCACATCATTGGCTATTGATTTTCCAACACCCGTTAGCCAAGCCATGCGCCAAACTGTGAAGCCTTCTCTCTGGTGCATGTGTATAAGCATAGTTCATGCATCGAGTGACAGTGGCCTTCCACATGTCATGGTGAAGAGGAGGGAGTGTTGGTTGTTGAAAGTTGAATCACAACTTGTGATGGCATGTGTGACTGCCATCATCACCAAACCAGTCCAAGGCCTTATAAATCACAAAATCCTCCAAAGCACATCTAGTGTGCTGTTTTTAGAGGAGAACAGGCAAAGGATCTCTTCTGAGGTCCATTTGTTTGTCTCTTCTTGATTCTTTCTAAACTGATTCTTTGAATAGGATGAGGATCTCTACATGCAGTGACTCAGCGAGATGGTTCGCTTTTGTTATGACATGTTCTTTTTTGCACTCTCTGTTCATGTCTGGCATTCTGAATCTCGTTAATCCTGCAGATGTTTGATTGTCTCTCTCTTCATGTCTCTTCCTGCAGCAAAGCATGTCCAACTGTCTGCAATGCTGATGGTCGCTGTCTCACTGTGTCTCAGCAGCCAGACCCATATGACATTGCTGATTCCACACCTGTATCTTTTCTAGGACACATAGGCATAGCCTATAAGCATGCCTTTACCAGATCCAAGTCCCGTCAGGCAGCGGCTCCAGCAAGAAGAGCAGCAAATGCAACTGTGATTGTGTTCGAACTTGATCAAGATGGGCAGCTCTCATCAACTACAATCATGTAGCATATTGAGTGGCCAGCTACTTGGTGCACAGTCTCTCACCTCTGAGCACAATTCAGAGATCCCTGGGTACAGGAAAGTGCTTTGAAGGTGTGTACTTGTACCTGTTGCACACTGTACAGCTGCCAGCGGCTCAGTCTCTGCAGTGATGTATTTAATTTCTCATGCACAAATTATCTTTCCCCCACAGTCCTGGTTTTTCTTGATCAGTGTCTGGTGACTTTATGGTAGCTAGGCATGTAAAATAGATTGAACAGATTGACCAAATGAGCAAGCAAGATTATTGCCTTGTTCCTGTAGTCCGACAGCAGGATCAAAACATGACTTTTGCAGTGTGAATTCTGCTCCGCTCAGCCTTCAAATCAGCCCATGAGTTGCTCTGAGGCTATAGTGTGATATTTCAAAAGAACTAGATTTTTACTGGTCAAAATGTGCAAGTTTCACGGAGCCTGGTGTCAGTAGTAGAGTGACAGACACTATGGGTTGGTCACAAACATTGCTGCCATGATGCAAATACTGCATATTTTGGCATGAAACTTCTGCAGGGTGTTGCAAGGTTCCAATACTTAATTTTCGTGGTGAAAGAGAAATTTTACAGGCAGTTAGACTTGAGTTATGATTTTTGTTTTCTGGTGGACACGCACATGAACAAGCTAGGAATGGCATTGTCTGCACTGTAATGGAATAACTATTCAGTAAAGATCAGATTTTTTGCACAGATCTATTCACGTAGACTAGTAGTTTTTTTTAAGTGCCTAATGGAAATATATCATGCAATATTGAGGGAGAAAAGGGGCATTTACTTGGATTTTCAGTATTTCAGCAAGATGCGGCAATTACACATGAAATGCACATGTCCGAATTACAGCCATTTTCATAAGTCCTGTGACACGTGCATGTCACGTGAAGTGAGCCGCGTCAGAGCCAAAGTGTCAAAAAATTAGAATGAATGCCTATTTTCTCTGTGAATTCTGCACAGTACCTGCTCATTAAGTACTCAAAAAAAAGGCATGGTTCTCAGGAGAAGAAATATGTAAAATATGGAGCAATAAATTGACTGTGTAGGTGGGTGGAGATCAAACAAGTGCAGCTGGTCTGTTCTCTCACCCATTTCCACTGAGATTCAAAACTTATGGCTCCCCTATATCTACCTATAAAATTCTTTCCTGTATCTGTAAATTAAGTATATGACTATATCAACATCTCCTGAAAGTTTGAAGCCAATCCATTCAGTATTCATGGTCCAGCAGCAAGATTTGTGTTCTACTCTGCAAGACCTGTTGTGAGAAAAGGAGGGTGGAAAGAGCTTGAAGTGGAACACAAATCTTGCTGCTGGACCATGAATACTGAATGGATTGGCTTCAAACTTTCAGGAGATGTTGATATAGTCATATACTTAATTTACAGATACAGGAAAGAATTTTATAGGTAGATATAGGGGAGCCATAAGTTTTGAATCTCAGTGGAAATGGGTGAGAGAACAGACCAGCTGCACTTGTTTGATCTCCACCCACCTACACAGTCAATTTATTGCTCCATATTTTACATATTTCTTCTCCTGAGAACCATGCCTTTTTTTTGAGTACTTAATGAGCAGGTACTGTGCAGAATTCACAGAGAAAATAGGCATTCATTCTAATTTTTTGACACTTTGGCTCTGACGCGGCTCACTTCACGTGACATGCACGTGTCGCAGGACTTATGAAAAAGGCTGTATTATGAAAAAGGCTGTAAAGTGTTGAAATGCTCAAAAGCATGTGGTCAGTGTGTTTGACAATACTTCTGAACAGGGCTGTAATATTGAAATTAGCAGACACTTTGGAAACAAACTGGATTCACTGCGCAACCTACTCGCACGAGTTCTCTAGTTCTTACATGTAGCAAGGCTGAGATTGAAACAGTGACTTGAGAATTACTACGGTTGGGAGCAATTGAATCAGCAAGATGTTCATGGGTTCGGAGCTTTACACAACAAAAGAAACAGTTCCATTTTCCAACGACTATCAGGGCACAGAAGACACTTGACTCGATAGACGACCAAATCCATATCTCCGACAACAGACAAGGTATAATATATAGCGCAGCATGAATCAACCTTTTACATCTGCTCGTTTCTTGAGTAGGACTTTGGCTTTCGGGTTCGGGATCAGTCGTACGCCCATATAGACGTTCTCCGGTCGGACTCCTTCCACCTCCGCCTTCAGATCGTATGTCAAGAGTAGGTATGCCATCATCGCCTTCAGCTCGTTTACTGCGAAGAAGCGACCAGGGCTGTTCACAATAAAGCGGATAAGCAAGCAACTCAAGAAACAAAGAGCAAGTACGCACCATGCATGGCGTCCGTGCCCAAATGCCAGATAATCCGAACTCGTATTGACCATTTGGTGCTTCACACCTTCTTCCGCACTTTCATTGCGCATGTTCGAGAAACGGAATCCGTCAAACTTCTCTGCATTCGGGTAATATGCTTCATCGTTGTGTGCGGCCGTGATGTTGGCTGCAAGAAATGTACCCGCCGGTAAGAAGGTTCCATCTGACAGAGTGAGGTCGGTCATGACCTTGCGGTTTAATGTCACTTGGAACGAGGCTTGAGCACATGATTAGACAGTCCGAAGAGATGAGAATCATACGTAGGAAAATCCCATTTATTCGCTGACTTTCTTTCATGAAACTGTCGAGCTTCCACATCTTCGTCATCGCGACCTTTGTCCATCCTTCCTCTTTGATCACTCGTTCGACCTCCTCACGCAGAGGCGCGATGTACTTCGGTTCGGCGGCCAGGTGAAATAGAGCATGGGTGAAACTCTAAAATGCAATGATGAGGCAAATTCAACGCTGCAGCAATATAAGGGCGCAACCTACATTCGAAGACGTATGAATAGCAGCGAAATTTACAAATAACATTCTCTTTGTTAGCTCGTATATGCTTCGTTTCTCATTTTCGGGTGCCTCGTCAATAAGCCAGGAGATCATGTCATTCTTCGCAATAGTTAGTTCACTGTTGAACGGTAGTCGCGTGAACTGTTGCCTTACTGGTTTATCGGGCCAGTCATTTCCATTCTCGTCATATAGGCGAAATCTCTCTTCTAACAGAGGGCGGAGGTGCTTCATTCCGCGACGAATGTTTCTCGGCAACGAGGATATGAGTGTGCCGACAATTCTACGATGCAGTACATGATTGATGAGAGTCACAGGGGGGAAAGGTAAAGTTGCTCACGGGCGCAACAGAGTCGGAACCTTGCTAATTTTGAACAGATTGAAAATAACATCGACCGTGAAATTGATGTTCAGATCGATATAGTCTGGGTCTCTGCCTGAATTCCATGAAGGCGGGCTTCATGATCAGTTACGTTTCATTTGTTCTAGACGAACGTGTAGTACTCACAGAGAGGAGTACCGACGAAAATCCTGTTGCTCGTCCTGCATACAATGTTCCTCATGGTCTCCAGAGCGGGAACAGCGACCCATTCTGCAACAAATAGAGATCAGGTCTCGCGGTCAATACACGAGCGGTACTAAATCGGCTCTACCATCATTCTTCGCTGGGATAAGGTCGCTAAAGGCCTGAGTGATTTCATCTCGAACGTCTTCAAAACGTCCAGTCAGAGAACGCGTCAGTTGGCTGCGAATAATCTGCGTATGATATTGGTTCTTCGCGACATTCTCTCCAACCGTCCAGCGAGATGCGATATTCTAGAAAGGAAGGATAGGATCCGTATTAGCAAACTGTGAGTGCGTCTCCTCAGCGATACTGACCTCAGCAAGTGCCTCAGGAAAAGAGAACTTATTGTCGGGTGCTTTCCTGACTTCATCGATAAGGTCTGTCCTATTGATGACCACGGTGTAATGATCCAATTCCGGAACTTTGAAAGTGCCTTGGCCGTACTGTGTGCACGCAGCGTCTCAGTAGGACCGAGAATACAAAATACACATGCATATGCAGACCTTTTTGTAGGCTTGCCTTAGAATGGACTTCGTATTTCCAATGAAGTCGTACGCGCCAAGGTAGGAAGAAACAATCCCAGAGGGGCCCTCCAGAGGCACATTAACCTGGAAATATATCAGTGGAAATGTCACATGAATATTTACGAACGTACCGTTAGCTTCCTAGCTTTCATGAACTGGACAATCGATACGAGTACAACACATATACCAGCTACAGCATAGTAGCGTCGGCCTCGATGCTTAGCGTCGTCATAATCTAGAGCAGACATCATCTGTACCAGCGCATACTGCCAGCCGGGAGAATGCTCCATAATCCAGGCTTTCGCGACTGAGACTATTGAGTAGTTGAATGATCGTTTGATTGGGTGTGGAACGAAACTTCAGGACCGGGTAAGTCTGCTTTATACGAAGAGTTCCGTGAGAGCTCCATGATATACTTTCCTTTTATTCTGACTCGGCACTCAGCAGCATACAATGGGATATGAGAGGAGCTTACACACGGACCAGAAGCGGACATAAGGGACCTGAGTCCAATACAACGGGGAAACCCATTGTCAAGTGGATTACGAGGAGGCAGTCGAAGAAACCTTGCAATGGCAAGTATCGAGCTTCTCAGAACACGAAGTCTGCTAGACAGCTAGCACGGGTATCGGACACCATCGGAAACGTCGGGGTCATCTGGGTCACAGACGAAGTGTGGATATTTATGGGACATACGTCTATTGGATAGAAGAGACCAGAAAGGCAACGAGTGGATCGTGACGGCATGACTGAGCTAATTCTAAAGGATCCACAGTCATCGGTAGTCATTTGCAAGGCACCAACACTGTATGAAAAAGGATACATAACCAACAACCTACCTGATTCTGAATACTACTTACATGGACAATCCTCCCTCGCTTTTTGCATAGGCCTTTCGTTTGACCCCATCAAAGATTACCGCTTCCTCCAAAGCCCATTTCCCGAATTCGAAGGCAGTATATATGTCATTTAAGCTTCAAAGACTAGCAAGCGAGCTCATAAGTAAGTTGCATTGTAGTCCCATACAACTGGTGATACGGTTTACCTTCAGATTCCCCAGCTATGTGACAGGTTCTCCAGAAGATGGACGTGGATACTCACAAGATTCCAGCCACAATAACCACTGGACACACGGCAGATTGCACTGGGGTCGTACAATTCCTTGACACTGATCATAGCTTCGTCGTGGCTGTAAACTGGTATCTGTAAACTGGTATCTGTAACTTGTGTGCATTTCCAAGGCGCAGTGGTTTAAGTGGGGATCGCTCAATGACTGCTGTAGAATGCCTGCTCTAAGCGGTACCATAGACATTGCTGCTAGTGGATTTTATAACCAGCGCATTCTATTAAACATCAAAGGAACGAGATAGTCTGCGTGAAGCAATGATCGAGGGTCACGTTCAACAGTGAGTCACGCGGAGATCACATGACCGAGACAAGTCGCGTCTAATGTTAAATGTAAATGTATCTGCTTAGACAAACCCATAGGCTGCTAAGAGTTAATAAGAAAATAACAAGGATACGATGAAGCCCAATACGTCCGATATCCACTTATAATTCGATGTATCCGAAAATATATACATTTCGGGATTTCAAATCGCCTGAAACTAATTGAGATTTCAGACAGATTTTTGAGGTGCAGAAAAACAGCTGGTTCGATTGATCAATTTCAAATAATATCAATATCATACAACAGTCAAGAAACAAATAACCTGCAGCAGATTTCAACCTTACACGCTGGCTCTCTTCTTAAGTAGAACTTTGGCCTTCGGGTTAGGGCTCAGTCGTATGCCCATATAGACGTTCTCCGGTCGGACTCCTTCCACCTCTGCCTTCAGATCGTATGTCAAGAGCAGATATGCCATCATCGTCTTCAGCTCGTTGACCGCGAAGAAGCGACCTGGGCTGCTCCAAAAAGCAGATAATGAGATCGAGCAAGCTTAAAATTTAAATAAGATTGAGGTGGCTGAAACGCACCATGCATGGCGTCCGTGGCCAAACGCCAGATAATCCGAACTCGTATTGACCATTTGGTGCTTCACACCCCCTTCCGTGCTTTCCTCCCGCATATTCGAAAATCGGAATCCGTCAAACTTGTCCGCATTTGGGTAATATTCTTCATCGTTGTGTGCGGCCGTGATGTTGGCTGCAAGAAATGTACCGGCAGGCAGGAATGTGCCATCTGACAGAGAGAAGTCTGACATGACCTTGCGGTTCAGTGTCACTTAGAGCGAAGTTTGAGCACACTGTTAGGCCGTCGTAAAAGATGAGACGGACATACACAGGTTGATCCCATTCATTCGCTGGCTTTCTTTCATGAAACTGTCGAGCTTCCACATCTTCGTCATCGCGACCTTTGTCCATCCTTCCTCTTTAATCACTTGCTCGACCTCCTTACGCAGAGGCTCAATGTACTTTGACTCGGCGGCTAGGTGAAATAGAGCGTGGGTAAAGCTCTGAAATACAGAAAAGGTTGAAAGTCAGATGTTGCAATGACTTGAGCACGACTCACATTTGAAGACGTATGAATAGCAGTGAAATTTACAAATAACATCCTCTTCGTTAGCTCGTATACGCTTCGCTTCTCATTTTCAGGTGCCTCGTCAATAAGCCAGGAGAGCATGTCGTTCTTCGTGATGGTTAGCCACCTCTCGGATGGTAGCTGGGTGAAGGTTGTCTCACTGGTTTGTCGGGCCAGTCATTTCCATTCTCGTCATACAGGCGAAACCTCTCTTCCAGCAAAGGGCGCAGATGTTTCATACCACGTCGAATGTTACGTGGCAAGGTGGTAATGAACGCGCCGATAACCCTATCGTGATTAAACAATAGTGGGTGTCTGATAAAATTGAACAGCTGATGGAGCTCACTTACGGGCGCAAGACGACCGGAACCTTACTAATTGTGAACAACGTTTTAGTGACATCCACAGTGAAACTGATGTTCAGATCAATATAGTCTGGGTCTCTGCCTATATTCCATCAAGGCCGTTTTGTGGTCAGTCGCGTTTCATTGCTTTAGAAGAGCGAGTTGTACCCACAAAGAGGAGTACCGACAAAAACCCTGTTGCTTATCCTGCATACAATGCTCTTCATGGCTTCTAATGCAGGGACAGCGACCCATTCTAGAACAAATATAGATCAGATCCTATATTTATTATATGAGCAGAGCATAATCGATCTCACCGTCTTTCTTCGCTGGGATAAGGCCATTAAAGGACTGTGTGATTTCATCTCGAATGACGTCAAATAGTCCGTTCAAGGAACGCGTCAACTGGTTACGAATAATGTTTGCATGGTAATGGTTCTTCTCCATGTTCTCTCCGACCGTCCAGCGAGACGCGAGAATCTGGGAGTAAGGAAACAGCACTAGTGTTAATAAAGTTTAAGAGAAGCAATGAAACCCCGCTTTCTAACATCGACCATCGCTTCCGAAAAAGAGACCTGATCATCAGGTGCTTGCCTGACTTCATCGATGAGGTCGCGCCGATTTAAAACCACGGTATACCGATCCAGTCCCGGAACTTTGAATGTGCCTTGGCTGTACTATGTGCATGCAGTGTCTCAGTAGGATCGAGAATACATAATACAAATGCATATACAGACCTTTTTGTAGGCCTGCCTTAGAATAGTCTTCATATTTTTAATGAAACCATAAGCTCCGAGATAGGAAGAAACAATCCCAGAAGTGCCTTCCAGAGGCACGTCAACCTGTGAATTCATTAATTGGGATATCACATGAACATCTATGAGCGTACATTGAGCTTTCTTGCTTTCATGAGCTGGGAAACTGTTACGAGTGATATGCATATGGCGGCTATAGCAAAGGAGTAGTATCGGCCTCGATATTGAACGTCATCAAGAGCTAGCGCCGATGACAACGGTGCAAGGGCGGGTTTCCAGCCAGATACAAATCCCATGGTTTAAGCCTTCGTTATTATATCTGCTGAGCGGTCGAAATGGGACGTTTGAGAAATTATGGGACGAGCCTCGAGGCTTGACGGAGCTGCTTTATACGAAGAGATCCGTGCGAGCTTCGCGATGCCTTCTCCTTCGTTTCTCCAAGGTCCCTATATGATTGGAAATAGCCTTGCACACGAGACCAGAAACGGACACGAGGGCCTGAATCCACTATAACAATGAAAGCCAGCGGTGCGCGTCTAGATAGCCAGTGCGGGTATCGGGCATCATCGGGGACGCCGAGATCATTCACATCAGAGACAGAGTGAACCTGCTCCTCAGGTACTCTGAGACTGGAGCCTATCGTATAGAGGAGGCCAAAAAGGTAATGGGTAGACCATACCGGTATAAGGCTGATTCTGTAGGAGTGACAGTCGCGCGGCATACCCGGGCCGTCGGCAATCGTTTGCAGGTTACTGACACCTTGAAAAAGACACATAAATCGGCATTCAGTCTGACCCTGAATACTGCTTACATGGAGACCTACCTCGCTCTGTGCAATAGCCTTCTGTTTCGTCCCAACAAAGATTACCTGCTCCTCCAAGGCCCGTTTCGCGAAACGAAGGCAGTCTAAGTGAGATCTAAGCTTCATACACTCGTAAGCGAACTCATATGAGTTGCATGTCAGTCTCGGACAATCCATGGTACGTTCTACCTTCAGTTTCCCTAGCTATGAGGCAGATTGCCTCGACGATGACCGTGAACACCCATAGTATTCCAGCCGTGCTACAGGCTAAGCGCGGGGAAGTGTGTGCAAAGGCCGTGCAGATCTTCGATGGGTCTCGTCGTGGTTGCAAATCCAGGCCTGTATGACATGCATGTATTTCCAATATGTAGGGCACAATGATTTGAGTGAGGATCGTTCCATAATTGCTGTAGATTGCGGGCTCAAGATGCTATCATAGACATTAGTGAATTCTAAAAGCATCGCATTCTATTAGGCGGCAGAGGAGCGAGATGGTCTGAGCGAAGCAATGATCGAGTACAAACGTTCAAACAAAAGCGAACGAGATTTTTCCGGGTCACGCGGAAATCACATGGCCGAGACGCGTCGCGTCCAAGACACGGCTTCACATAGTAGATTACTGCGGAGTCTGCTTGTACAAACACACAGACTTTACGAGCTATCAAACGAATATTAGCGCCATTGCGAAGGCTAAGGCGTTCAATCTTCACTATTTTGAATGTACTCAGCAAGTAAAAACATTTCAGAATTTCACGTAGCAGAAAGATATTTCCGATTTCAGTGACTTTTTAGTGCGGAAAATAGCTGGTCCAGCAGCTCGAACTCGATAATATTAGACAATAGCTAAGAAACAGTATAAAATGCAGCACATTTTGACCTCACACGTCTGCTCGCTTCTTGAGTAAGACTTTGGCCTTCGGGTCAGGAGTCAGTCGTATGCCCATATATACATTCTCCGGTCGGACTCCTTCCACCTCTGCTTTCAGATCGTATGTCAAGAGTAGATATGCCATCATCGCTTTCAGCTCATTCGCCGCGAAGAAACGACCAGGGCTGTCACAAAAAGTCAGTTAAGCAAGAGACGCTGAAATTGATGGGTAGTATAGAGCATATGAGAACGCACCATGCATGTCGGCCGTGCCCGAATGCCAGATAATCTGTACTCGTATTGACCATCTGGTGCTTCACACTCTCTCCTGCACTTTCATCGCGCATATTCGAAAACCGGAATCCATCGAATTTGTCCGCATCAGGGTAGTTGACCTCGTCGCTATGTGCTGCTGCGACATTGGAAGCGATGAATGTACCGGCCGGTAGGAAGGTCCCATCCGGAAGAGTGTAGTCTTTCATGACCTTACGGTTCAATGCCACTTGAGAGAAAATTTAAGCACAAGATAAAGCACTTCAGAGCTCAAACCTACGCATATTGATGCCGTTGATTCTCTGGCTTTCTTTCATGAAGCTGTCTAGCTTCCACATCTTCGTCATTGCGACCTTTGTCCAACCCTCTTCCCCGATGACTCGCTCAACCTCCTCCCGCAAAGGCGCAATGTACTTTGGTTCTGCGGCCAGGTGGAACAGAGCATGCGTGAAGCTCTGACATACGTACAGTTGAGATTAGAAGTTGACGCTTCGGTGCAGTAGACGGAGCTTACATTAGAGGTCGTGTGAATGGCACCGAAATTTACAACGAGCATTCTCTTCGTCAACTCAATAACACTTCGCTTCTCTTTCTCTGGTGCCTCGTCGATGAGCCACGAGATCATGTCAACCTCCGGCATGGTTAGTCCTGTCTTGAATAACAAGCGCAAAAAAAATAGTTGTCTCACTGGTTTTCCGGGCCAGTCATTGCCATTCTCGTCATACAGGCGAAACCTTTCCTCTAGTAGAGGGCGGAGATGTTTCATCCCCCGTTGAAAACTCCGCGGCGAAGAGCTGATGAGTGGGCCGACAATACTATGGGATATGCACATGAGTGGGCATTCGACAGGATTCGTCAAAATGAATGGTGGAGTTTGCTTACGGGCGCAACAAGACTGGTACCTTGCTCATTCTGAACATCATCTTCGCGACATCAATCGTAAAATTAATGTTCAGATCAATATAGTCTGGGTCTCTACCTGTAAGTCAACGACGTATCTCGAGGTCAGTCCACGTTTCGTTGATGCTAAGAGCGCGCGCTACTCACAAAGGGGGGTGCCGACGAAGATCCTGTTACTCGTCCTGCATACAATGTTCCTCATGGTTTGAAGGGCAGGGACAGCGACCCATTCTGAAATAAAAATGGAGATAAGGTCTGATGATCTAATACAGGCAGGATAAGTAGACTATACCGTCGTTCTTCGCTGGGATAAGGTCACTGAAGGATTGTGCAATCTCATCCCGAACATCGTCGAATAGGAGGCCCAGGGAACGAGTCAACTGGCTGCGAACAACCTGAAAATGATAATGCTCTCTCGCGACGTTCTCTCCGATCGTCCAACGAGCCACGATAAGCTGGAGGGTGGGAGGATAATATCAGTAATCAACAAACTATAAGTTCGAACCCTTGCCATACTAACCTCTGCAATCGCCTCAGTAGAAGAGATCTTATCGTCGGGTGCCTTTCTGATTTCCTCGATGAGATCGGGCCTATTTATGATTACGGTATACCGAGCTAGACCAGGAATTTTGAATGTCCCTTTGCCATACTGTATGTACGTGTTGTCGCGGTAAGATCAGGTGTACAAGTCTGAGACTGTATATAAGTGGAGATTCAGACCTTTTTATACGCATCCCTCAGGATCGACTTTGCGTTTCCGATAAACTCATACGCGCCAAAATAAGAGGAAACAATCCCAGAGGAGGAGCCTTCCAGAGGAACGTTAACCTATGAATGTATTAGCTGAAATTTCATATGCATACGTGTGGACTTACTGAGAGCTTCCGAGCTTTTAAGAATTGTGCAAGCGTCACAAACACGATACATATCCCTGCAACAGCAAAGGAGTAGTTTCGGCCTCGATTTTTGGCGCCGTCAACGTCCAGAGCTGATATTATTGGCGCCAATGCAGACTGCCAAACAGAAGAAAGCTCCATAGCTTAGTGTTCCGCGTCAAGAATCGCACGGAAGTTGAGAAGGGGGCCAGATAGAGTCGAAGGTGAGACTGGTTTATACGAAGGGTCCCGTGAGAGCCTCGCTACGTGTTTTGCTTCGATTCTCCTCACCCAATTATACGGGCTCAGAGAAGTCATTGTGCTCTTGGACACGGGGTCAGACACGGATGTACAGGGCGCCTGAGATTCCGAGGAGCCTATTAAACAAAAGCAGCGTCAGAGCATATTACGAAGAAACAGTCGAAGCAAGTCTACATTGGGAGGCGAGTCGCCTCCGAAGACGAGAAGTCTGCCAGGTGGCCAGCGCATCACCGGAATGCTACCGGCAGGAGATGTTTTCGCCACTCTAGTCATCAGACGTGAGCTAGCCCTACATATATTTGTCGGGAAGCTCAGGAGTTCGACCTTCGAATGGAAAAAGGAGAAAGGTAGCGAGCAGGCCGTGGACACAAGTGACTGAGCCAAAATTCTGAAATTGGCAATTGCTGGTATAGGATCGACACTCGCGTAGCGAGCGCCCCGATGGGAACTACAGTAGTATTATTGTAAAGAGGGCATTAATAATAATATTGCAAGTCACCGAGATCGTATAAAATAAGCACAGCGGCATTCACTAGTAGTAGTACTCTGATCTTCGCCAATTACAGTTTTCACACTTGAGGTAGTGGGCCATTGGGATGGCAAGCTACGATTACTGTTTTCTGTGTCTTTCATTTTATATGAGAGGACTAAAGCTTCCAAATTATACTAAAACATTATTCTCATTAGTGAATTATTTAGTATTCAGTAAACAGTAATCGTAGCTTGCCATCCTAATGGCCCACTACCTCAAGTGAAATTGTACAATATAACTATGACTTCCATATACTATTCACATAGGCATGCCCGGCGGGGGAGGCGGCATCCCAGGCGTCGTGTCGATAGCACCGGGATAGCACCGGGAGCACCTGGCGGGGCACCCATAGCGAGGTAATCGTTTACGTTTTGATCGAGTGCAACAATACCATCTGCGATGTCATCGTCCGCTGCATTCGTGTTGATGATGAAATGTGCATCCAAATCGACATCGAGCGCATCAGACGTACCCGCGACACCTACATCGGCTGCACCGGTCGCCGCTGGCGAGGGAGAGTCTGCAATGATTCCGACGGTCCGACGTCCGTGGGGAAGTGAAGGAGGCGGGGGCAAGTTCTCGTCCATGTCCTGGTCGTGTGATGTCGTCGTCTCCATCTCGACATCACCATCCGCATCCGGCTCACCATTATCCTCCATCTCTGTGTCAGGCCTCGAGGTCGATGTCGAGGGCATTGCCGCTTCTGCCACCATCCGGGCGCGAATTGTTAGAGAGCGCGCCATCGACGCACCCGCAGTTGCCTGCTCGCGTGCATTCGGTTGTGTCCCAAACTCGGCGCGCCACGACTGTGTTAGATCTGTCGTGCCCTGGTACGATGACCGTACTTGTTGGGGTACCTGAGCCAGACGGCGTCGCATTCGCAGACGTGTCAGTCGAGACGAACGTCTCAGCATCCAATGTGGCAACGCTTTGTTCTTCCTGAAAGGCCCTCAGATCAGTCAGCCAATAACAAAGATGATGGATGACTCACCTCGGCGTTCGCAAGGGATCGTTCGATAGCGAGCAGTCTGACGAGTTCTTGGGCCTGCTCGTGCCGACGCTGTTCTAATTGCTGCTGCCGTCGTTGCTGACGCTGTTCACGGGTCTCGCGTGGTATGCCGCTCGCACTCGTGCTCGGCCTGACAACAAATCCTTTTGACGCCAGCCATGCCTCCAACACGCACCCAACGACCTCGAAAGTACCCGCCTGGACAACGCGACTCCGTATGGGCTCTGAGCCACGCACATTGATGTTGACTACACATTGGAATGCAAGGGAGAATTGGTAGGCGGCGTGCCGGTCGAACGACTTTGGGTTCAGGGCTGGCACAAGCGCAGGACATGGAAGGCCCGGGCAATAGACCAAAGATCGCCAATGGATTCTCAGGCGGCGGATGGGAGAGGCAGAAATCGCGAAGGAGGCGGACAATCGTTTTATTGGTCCACGGAGCCATTTACCGTACCAAAACTAATCGGATTCGCTGCGAATTCGCGTTAGACAGGTGAACAAGGTTAAACAAGGAAAGATGGGGAATGCATGACGTACCCGTCTTGGAAGGCGGAACACTGCCCCTTGGCCTGCTCGCAATCCCGACACCGACTGCATCCTTGAAACCTCCTAGTTGCGAAGACCTTCTTGAATGCGACTGTGTCTGAGCCTGAGGAGTGGCAGGAGCTGGCGACTGAGAGCGAGGTGAAGACACTGCGGATGTGGCTTGAGGAGGCTCTTGGCCCAAGCAGAGTTTTGAGGGAGCGAAGCGAGTGTCTTTGCTGCAGCGAAACAGACTCATCGACGACCGCAAGTTGGAGATCACATGTTGGCACTGTCGTCAACTTTGCTTTCGACCGATTTTTAATTCAACCAGGTCACTTTATTTTACCAAAAATACATAGACAGATATCGAATTGTCTGA
>NBAY01000149.1:0-50233 GCA_002794775.1 Porodaedalea pini | reverse complement strand
CACTTTGAGCTCAAACAACCCATTTCTCACTTGAACAAAATCGGAAAAATCATTAAAAATTTTAATCTAATTAGAAATTTAATATGCCATCTTCCCCATGAGTATTGGTGTATAAATTGCCACATCACATCAACTAATTTGAGCTTTCTTGATGATGAAAAAATAGTTTGCACATATAAGACAGCATGGAGCCTTTATGTTATATTAGGACTCACTCCAATGGATGTCCCAAGGAAAAATAAGGTGATACATGAAGCTGAGAACATAGGAGCATAACTTGCAGCCAGACTGAAGATTGCAGTAAAGTACAATATAAGGTTGAAAGCAGTACTCTGAGTGAGTAAGTCAGAGCCTCCAGAGAAAAAGTCAGCAAGGGAAATCTTTGTTTAAGCATTGAATTCCTACATGATCCTCATCCTACAGCACTGAGCATCATTCCAGAAAACATTGAGGAAGAGAGATCTACAATATGACTATCTATAACTGTAGAAGTTGCAAGTTAAGCAGAAATGTGCAAGAATAAAAGAAAGGATTGTACATATTAGTAATAAGCTTACTACACCTGTTCTTACACATGGGCAACTGACATAATGTGACAACCAATATTGTATTTAGTGGGGCTTTAGTGTAATTAGAATTTCACAATAAAATTCAAGTTTCTTCCAGACAGACTAAGATAATACAGGTGGGTGTAAGTGAAGGCTAAGTCATTGGAAGGCACCTAGGTAGTGCCAACACTTGAGCCCACAAGACAGATGAGACAAAACAATCTTTGTTGCTGTCAGAGAGACTAGAAAATATATACAGGAAAATTGTCTACTCACCTTTGTTGCTGTCAGAGAGACTGAGGCAACAAAGGTATCAGAAAGGGTTCAAATAGAAAGGATTAGATAATATGAACTGTACAGTACCAGTCCGAAAGGAATCCGTTGAGAATTACTCTCAGAAGACGTAAATCTTCAGCATACACATGCCAAAGGATTGCTTGGCTCAGGGTGAGTGCGTATGAGCTTTGGACGGGTTCATATTAGCTTTGGATGGGTTGAGAAGTGAAGGGAATATGAAAAGGAGATGAATAGAGTATAATGTGCCCTGCTCCAAAGGTCTGGAGGCTATGCTGCCACTGAGTTTTAGGCTTGGATTCAGTGCGTTCGCGGTACAGCTGTATGTTGGCCTTCTGGAGTTTGTGCATCTTGGAATATGGCAGCTCGGTACCTCGGAGTCATGACACAGTGTCCTGACAGTCAGTGTCATGTCAGATGTGGTAAGAATGCTCTGGCAGGCTTACAGTCATATGCACCAGTTTGGCTGGGAGTTGCTACATAAAGCTTGCACATGACTCAGTCATCACCTACACTTACCTGTATATTGTCTGTAGAACTCAGATAAAGCCAGAATAGATATGAGCACTGTGTTTAAACCCAAGTCCTGGCGAAGCCAGGATGGATCTAAGCATTGCGTTTAAAAAAACAAGTTTTGGTGAAGCCAGGATGGATCTAAGCATTGTGTTTAAGAAAACAAGTTTTGGCGAAGCCAGGATGGATCTAAGCATTGTGTTTAAGAAAACAAGTCCTGGCGAAGCCAGGATGGATCTGAGCATTGTATTTAAGAAACAAGTCCCAGTGAAGCCGGGATGGATCTAAGCACTGCATTTGAAGCGAAGTCCCAGCTTCGCCAGGACTTCAGCTGGTAGTACAGTATCAATTTTGTAGCAGTGCAGAAGAATTGCTAAGCATGATTAATAATAAAGAGAACCTTCTATATTTGGAACATATTAGTCATATAAAATTAGCCAAGAGCGCAAAAATCGATGGGTGAAATTTTCAAAAATCTGCCAGAGTGCTGTACAATTAAATATGGGGCATTTGGCACAAAAAAGACTTTTGTAAAAAAAGTCATCCAAAAATCTATTTTCAAAAATTTAAGACCACAGAAATTTAGACAACAACCGTCCCAACAGTTCTGTGAGGATGGTTTGTAAATTTGTGCCCAGCTGAAGATGTTGTTTCGTTGACATCAAGTGAAACCAGATTAGGCAAGTAAGGTTAGCACCACCTGCGTCACACCTTGTCGAGTTTAACTTTCGCATATCTTATACTTTGTCGCAAGGTGCTGCAATGGCTCTTGAAGATGCAGCCGTTCTCGGCTCACTCTTCTCGCACCTAAGCCACCCATCACAGATCCCGATCTCCTCAAGGCGTATGAGAAACTGAGACATACGTGCACAGCCAAAACCCAAGTAAGCTCTTGTCTCATTTAACACAACTTCCACTTGTCCGATGGGTCTGAGCAGCACACACACAATGCTTTGATGTGCGAGATCTACGACTAGGCTTCCTGTGCGATCATAGCGATGCCAGAGCCCTCGTTCTTCAAGTTTGTCACATTTAAGAGTGGAATAGCATTGTCTTCTCTAGAGTCAAAGCTATCCATCTTCTTTTCTGCCTTCTCTGCATTGACATGTGATAGAAGGAAACCGGGATGAAAAACGTTGATGGCGACCATTGCAATGACTACATCACAAAAATGTCTAAAATCTTGCATGGGCTTACATAGCCGTAGAAGATAGTAAATTATGTAAATTTTGTATATTATGTACAAGAGAATCTAGTGCAGCTTCAAAATGATCAGAAATGTACAAGTTGCCGCAAGATCGCCGCAAGTCTGATGCATATTGCCAAGTTAGGTCATACTGATCGTCACTTACAAGAATGACCGGCCCTGAAGAAAATATAGAAGAGAATATGGCGCAGCTTCAAAATGACATGGGATAATCTTACTTGTGGTTCTTGTCGTGTCTGGTAGAGTTCTTATATAAGGTCTGCAAGTCGTTATACGAGACCGAAAGTCTACTGGTTCATTATCACACCATTTAAATAATATAACAATAATGTATTTCTATTGCATCATTTATTGTACAATTGAATTGTTCAAAATCGTAGCCACGTCAAAATCATAGATAAATGCAAAAGAAGAATAAAGAAATGACATTTGACAGTGGCTGCAGGTGAGGCAAGGTGCAGGTTATAACTGCGACGAGTCAAGCAGGTCCTCGAACCGGAAGTGCATCACGTACGTGTCCATTCGCTCACCATCTGGCCCCATCCCATCCATCCCACTACCCATCGAGCCCATGGGACTCATTGGCCCCATCGAGCCGAAGCCCGTCCATGGCGTCAACCCCATGTCCAGTCCGATGTCGATTTCACCAAATACATTCTGACTCTGCATCTCCTGGTTCTGACCATGTGAGGAATGTGTGGCAGATTCGTCACCGTCGCACAGCGACTGCATCGCCCATGCTGGCAGGCCATAGTCATCCCATTTGCCAGTGAATGGCGGATCTGGTGACTCAGGCAGCCCATGCGGCACTGCGCGCTGACCCGGCACTTGAAGCTGTCTGCCAGGCGATTGGCCAGTTGGCAAAGAGGATTGACAAGGAAAGAAGAGGCGCGAGGACAAGGAGGACGAGGAGGAAGGAGGTGTTGGTGCAGAAAGCGGGCCACCTGAAGAGGTTGAAGGCTCGCTAGGAATGCTGAGCTGCGTGAGCGTGTGAAGGCGAGGCTTAGCAGCAACAGGCACCTGCTCCTCGTATACCTGAAACATGAGATAGCATGCTACGACGAAGGGCAGAAAAACACACCTGCATCTCACTGCCAGCAGTCGAGAAATCGGGGACCTGCCCCGGCATACCGTAGCTCATGGATTGCGGATGCGAGTTCGGGAACTGGAAGCAGCTCATTCCACCAAATCCCCCCTCTCTTTCCTGGCTGTGGCCATTATCTGCAACCACTGCTCATCTTCGTTGCCCTCGCGCATCGCAGACGAGCCAACCGCCAAGCTACTGTTCGAACCAGGTGCCGTCTCGAGCAGCCTCGGGATCTTGACTGTAGGAGGCGCAGGCAGGTAGAGGTCGGCTTGCATTGTCGGTGGCGTCGGTGCACCCGGTGTGCTCATCGAGCAGCGGTTCTGCAGGAGAACGAAGCTCAGCGGACCGGGAACTAGGCTCTGGGCAGACTGAGTTAGGGTCTGCACGGAAAGAGAGTGCCATGTCCGTACCTGTGTCCACCGTGGTGCGAGTGTGAGTAAGAAGACATGCTGAGCGGACGGGTTCGAGAGAGAAGCTCGCAAGAGCGTTGCATGTATCGATCGCAAGGCTCACTCCTGATTCAAAACCAGATGCGTCAGAGAGCGAGGGCATCGAAAGGCTCAGCGGGAGCAAGAGCGTCTAACCTTGACCCTGGCACTGCAATCCCTCCGATTCGCTCAGGTCGAAGTCCGTGAGACCCACCATTTTGACTTCGCGCATGCTAGTCCGCCTACCGCTCGCATAGCCGTATGCACCATAGAGAGACCCATCGGCGGAGAGCGAGTCAAGCTCGCTGAAGTCCTCTGAATCAACAGCCGACGCAGATGAGGAGACGCTGGTGGTGCTGGTGGTGCTAGTGGTGGAGCACGAGGAACTGTTGCGGGCAAGTGCACCGGAACTGCGCACGGCTGCTCGACTTGGTCTGGTCCTGATGCTCCTTCTTCCCATCCTTCCCCTTCCTCACCCTCCCACTCACCGTCGACTTTACCTTGCGCTTCTTCTCTTTGACAGTGCGTGTGGGCTGATAGACGTACCAAGGATGCATCTCTTCATGCTCCTTCTTGCGCTGCTTCGCGAGGTGGTCCCAGTACATGCGTTCCTCTGCGGAGAGTGAGCACCACTGCTAGGAGATCATCTTGGACAGGTCAGCCCAGAGGGTCGCCCTCAGATGCCGCTGCAGCCTCTGCCTCGTTCTTCTTGAGGCAGCACTCCCGGTGGAAGAGGATGAACACGTTCTCTGGCCACTTGATGCATCCCTTACCATCTTGCTTGAGTTTCAACTGATAGCTGTGGACTAGAGGCCAGTTGTATGGATTGTATGTATACCGGGGCTACTCATCAATTTGAGTGGCACAAGCTTGCCTGAGCTCTGTTTCCAGCTACATCTTGACTATTGTGCTTGTTACATCCCAAAGAAGATGGAGCCTTGGTTTCTATGTGCTTGACAGATTTGTGACCAAGGGAGAGGCAGGTGATGGTGGTGGGAGAAAGCAAATGCAACGACGCGTCGAGCACGTCTCGACGCATTTTCTAAGTCCGCATTTTCTAAGTCCACTGAGTGTGGATTTTGTCTGATGCTCATGTCCTTGTTTTCTCATCATCCTAACTCTCAAGAATTCACTTATTTACAGGTGGTTCCGAAAAGTGTTCATCACCCCCGTTTTCGGAATCGATCGACATACCCAAATGTGGAAGGTTAAGATGCTGATTAATACGCGTCATCTGTCTTGTCCTTCACACAAAACCAGGCCAGAATAGTATGCACAGTTCCCTATTCCTCAAGTTTGCATACACACTGTAAAAATGACAACATCTTGTGTACAGGTAATGCAAAAAGTGCAATAAAAACAATAAGAACAACACAAATGACATGCTTGATGAAGGTTTTCATTGGCATGTTTACCTTCTGAATTTGGGTATGTCGATCGATTCCGAAAATGGGGGTGACGAACACTTTTCGGAACCACCTGTATATCAAACAGCTGCATCCGTGTACTCCATCTCTCCCGTTAGTATTGCCTCTACCTTCTCCCAATACTCACACCTACCCTCTTCGGCGCTGCAGCAAGCGGTGCCTCAACTGTTGAAACAACCCCAAGTCCTGAAGACACACCCAGCAAAAGCAAATTATGTGGCTTCCTTGGTCGGCAAGTCAAGCATTCCAATTGTCGGTAACCTTCTGAGGCATGCACGCAAAGTCAATAGATAAATCGGTTTTGTCCTGTTTCCCTAACTGACGTGCTCAATTCTAGATCAAGCTGTGAAAAGCCTGATCAATATTTGACACCCTGAGAGCATCCCAGTTGTCTTTTCAACACAAACAGGTATCACAGTGGTGACAAAACTATCACCATTTCTCCCTTCTCAACGTCAACCACCTGAATGTCAACTGGTTCAACTTCCCTCGCCCTGTTCACCCAGCACACTTTCCTCGCCCCTTCCTCTCCCCCTTCTGGCCCACCACACGCTTAAACATTGACGTCAACTCTTTTCCCATCTGCCTTTATCGCCAAGCGTTTAGGCAGCAACGCCGCAACCGTCGCGTCCGAGAAGGATCTCATTCCTATCAGAACATTTGTACAGGAGGTCCCCTGCCGTTCACCCACAACATGCAGCGTCCTGCAGTCGGCACTCTGCTACATCGAGGTGGTGCGAGGGAAGGTGCTGGGCCTTGTGGAGAAAGGGAAGCTCTGCACGGGAGTGAAAGGCGAGCTGGAGTTGGATAAGAGGATCATGAAGGAAGACGAGGCGTCTGTCTTGTCGAAGGTGAAT
Organism: Porodaedalea pini; assembly: GCA_002794775.1. Classification (NCBI taxonomy): domain Eukaryota; kingdom Fungi; phylum Basidiomycota; class Agaricomycetes; order Hymenochaetales; family Hymenochaetaceae; genus Porodaedalea; species Porodaedalea pini. The sequence goes on along the minus strand of NBAY01000149.1, from coordinate 43,872 downwards.
ACCTCTTTGGACACTCCAACCTCTGCGGCCTTCCAACAGTACTGATGTCAATGGACCTGTTCGACGTATCGTATGTGCCGACAGTCCTCTAGATGGATGCTTCGCTTCTATTAACTCAGCAGATGTAGGCCCAAAGGCAGTCTAACGACAAGTGTCGTAAGATTCTGGCAAAACTGCTCACGCTGCTGCCACCTCTTCCCTCGACGCTCCTCTGCCCCGGGCATACTTTCCTTGCCGCACTCATTCTGGCATCAAAATTCTTACAGGACCGATGCTATTTGACTCATGCATGGGCGAAGCTCTCTGGTCCCATCACGCGTGGAGTGCACACTGGGCGATGCTCTTGGGTGTCGTCTCTGGGTCGGCAAGAGTGCCACACTGCCACAGAAAGAGAACTTGCGCAGCATGCAACACACGAAAGGTGAGGGTAGAATTGCATTTGGATCGTCTCCGGTTTCTGTGACACGCAATGTGACACATTTCCCTAGTCCACCCTTGTTAGATGCAAGCGCAAGCCCGGAGTTTGGCCGTGCGCAGATGAAGGCAGGCTTGGCAAATAGAGCACTTAGACGTGCTGCTACGTTACCAGATGAGGCGGCAATGCAGAGCGTGCCTCCCCGCTATCAATCCCCCAGGTCATTGCTGTTCTCATTTGCAGTTCCACCTCTCGTGATCATTGCAGCTCACCAATATGTAGCGCTCAGTACACAGCAAACATTATTTACTTCCGCTTTTACGCTACAGACACCATTGTCACCTGGTCTGATGCCTGTCCGACACCGCGCCCTTCATACTCACTGCCCTCACCTGATGAATCAACGCTCGAGGCGCCCAGTGCAGCGTTGTGCAGCTACAATTATAATTACAACTTCAACAATAGTGCCAATGATGTGTGGAGTCCTGCACAGAGCACGGACTCGAATGATTCATCCAACTCGGGCTCGAGTGTTGGGTCAGAGGCCATCGTGACTCCGCCAGACATGCCTACGGCCATGTGGCTTGCAGGCGTGTTGGCTGATGGCGCCCAAAGTGATGTCATGGGTTCTGGCCTGGGTGCAGCGAAGGGCCACCAATTCATCCCTGTGGACATCTCAGACTCGGTTACGTGGTATGCGCAGGTGCTCTCCGTGGGCGGTCCCATTCCTGGGACTGTGACTGGCGGCATGGGCAGAATTGGATATGGAAACGGGATTGACAAACAGGGATAGGCGTCCATGTTGATGTCCATGCTGGATAGTCTCACCACTGTTGATCTCGGGCTCCGGCTCTGGATTGGTGGTCATGTATAGGCTGGTGCAACGACTTTCGTGACTTATGGGTTTGGATGCGTAGGATATGGGTGCGGGGTACTGGTCTGGGCTACGTCGAGTTGGACTGTGTGGAGCCTTAGGGCCTTTCTTTGCTGGTTGTCAGGTGCTTGCTCACAATCACAGAGGTCTTCATTCTTGTCAGTATGGCTTCAGTGTGCCTTCCACCCTGTACTCTCTTCTCTCCTCTGCATTACAGTTTAGACATTAGATTTTTGAAGGACATATAAGTGTCATATAATATGAGAAAAATAAATGTGCATTTCCTGTAAGCATCTATCTAACTTATATTTATCTTGTATGCTATGTGAAGGCTGATAAGTATTTGATATGCTGACTGACATGCTGACACCCAACATATAAACTGGTGAAGAGCCTTCCAGCTCCATTGTCAGGCATAATCAGTAGAATAAATACATTACAGCTTGGACACCAGACTTTCAGAGGGCATATAATCAGAATACAAAATGATAAAAGTATAGTATATTTTTTGTAATTATCTATCTGTCTTGTATATGCCTTGCATTGCACAAAAACTCTTGTAACAAGCTTGTATTCGACTCGAAGACATTTTGGCACATGACAAGCTGACTAACAGACTTATATTACCTTACAAGGTATACAAGGCTATACAGGCGACACGACTTTTTCGTGATGTATCATTCCGCCCTCCAAAACATCTGCAATGACACAGTAAGCCATAAAACCGAAAAAGATGTGTAAAATGACTGACTGAAGTAGCTCTCGGTCGTAGAAATCCGACCTGACCATCCATCCGAAAGCTCGATTGTGCGGTATGCGGCCCTTCAAATGAAATTACCCTCATGCTCAAATGTATGATGAAGTCATGCACATACCGAATGAATATACAGACCCTACTAGGAGACAGTCCGAAGATCATGAGCTGTATCTTACGATCGAGCATACCTTTTCCTTCGTCTAATTCCGACACTACCTGGTGCACTGGATTATGAGTGTAGTACCGGACCAGGAACTCAGAGGCCAGCGCAACATAAATGGTGATGGCGACTACGTGACAGAGTGTCAAGCGGTGTGAGCTCTATAGACGAATTGCGGACATACCCATTTGAATGATGATGCCTCCCAACATGATATGAGCGCCACTAACATAAAGATACTTTGATCACATATGCCGATTCTATGTAATGCATCATGATATCCTGTCCAGAGTAAATCTGAGAAAGTAGCAGACAATAGTATAGCTGATAAAGAGACTCGCCGCCAGAAGAAGCATCGCAGCCAAAACACACAGGATCAGGTGTTCTATACAGTCACCACCAGTAGTGATAGAACATGTTTTAAGAAGGTCAAGATCAACTCAACCGGATCAAAATAAGAGTCTGCTAAGTAAGACTAAGCCTATACGCACGTGTATCCGGCACTCGCACTGAAAGAATCATCGTAATCTTGGAAAATTCTGCTTTTTCAACACACTTAGTAACATAATGCTGCGTCAAGAAATACCCGATACAAACCATTGGTCTCGTGGATGTGATTAATACAACAAAACAATTTGAGACTCGCCTGAAACCTCCGAAGTGAATAGCGCCAGAGAGGTCGTGTGCATTTGATAGTGCATCGCCTTTCTGAGCTGCTTTACATTTAATTGTGCTCGGTGAGTCAATCATCGCAGCGAGCAAAAGGTGGTGCCAGGCGAAGATGAATCCGAATTGGTTCCGCAGTCTGCTGGAACTTCAGAAGGACATGACCGAGTTCATTACAGAGGTATTCTTGGAGGATAGACAATCACATACACAATTGCTGAGCTCCATCTCTGTCTCCCTCCTCTAACAGACGAAGTCTGATGAAAACGCGAGGTTTGACCATCGAGGGGTAGCCAGTCAAGAGAGCAGAGGTGCTATCAATTACCGTCACTGTGTCAGTGACTACAGAGGCTGAACACACCATCCATACAACATGCTCAAGTCATGATGCTTGTAATCTAGTTCAAATTGTAAATGAAAGTCGATTGCAGGGCAATTGTAGACTCACCGCATAATAGGTTTATTCCTCGTGCTTGTGATGGTCCGGGTTGCTCTCCGCGGCTTTGTTGCCCAGTCCACAGATAGACACTCCCATATCCACTCTCAACACAAAATACTACAGAAAGAAAGAGCATTTACGGTTATACGCACGCCATGCACATTTCATAGACCACCAACTGCCGACACACCCGTTCTCTTGCTCTGCAATCGGATCATAATCACAAGTCACCAGAAAGAACTGGGGACAGCAACGCGTCCAAATATTTGTCTAAGTAAATGCTAGATAACAGATTTCAGATTCACGGTCCTAATATATTGAGTTCTTATGAGGAGACATGTGGAAGGGAAGGGAGAGTGGAAGGCGGTGGAAGGGGCGTAGAGAGGAAAGAGAGAAGAACACAAGGACAGAAAGGATGGGGGCGGTGTATTGCAGAGTAGAGAAATGCGATGAGATTAAGCTACGATCAGATGAAAAGGAGAAGCGATATTGTAGACGATGGGCAACGGATGAATAGCAGGCGCGAGGCGGTTGCAAGCAGGACGAGCAAGTGTGCGGGACTGGAAGCCAGGGTTGAAAGGATAAAATAAATATACATGCTGAATCTTGTAACATAGCGGGCAAAACCTGGAGAAATCAGAGCTTTCGTCGGCGAGCTCGATCATGCGTCCACGAGGTACGAGCGGAAGCGGCAGGAGAAACGATCGAACGCAGACGCCAATGCTGCCGCTAGTCACACCACGAACGCACAATGTATCCACTCGGTGTAGCAGGCGCGAGCACTCGGTTGGACGCATCTGCATCGGGCATTGCCAAGGCGTACAGGTTGCTGCCACAGCGCAGCGCAGATGCTCGTCCATATCGAGACGACCGAGCACGGCACGCCCAACGGGTGTCGATGTCCGCCCCGCCCTACTCCCCACTTTCCCATTCCTTTCCTCCGCCTACCCACCTGCTTCATTCGCCCAGAGGCCTACCATCCTTCACTCATCTGCAAGTCGACGAAAGCGCCATCCAGAAAGCCGAGATACCGCTTCCATTAGGGGTAGCCACTCCTACGAGTCTGACTCCTAGACGCTACCGCTATTTCAGTCTCTGTCGCATCTCCAGGCGAGGTCGAGCAGTAACCTAGTCGGGTATCGTCCGTGGCGAACACTCCGAGATCTGCACGTCTGAGCTCGATGCAAATGCCCACGCACTCTATCCGGCCTACGTATTCGCACGTACTCCGTCCGCTAACTCATCCGCTAGCATCTTGCCATAGCTGCATTCCCGAACTCCTATCCTCCTCGACAAGCCCGGACATTTCGGCCTACCCGAGGATCACGACCTATCTGCACTAAACTTAGTCCCTCGTCGTTGATGCGTCGCCACATCATTGATGGCTCGCATCTCGCTGGCTGTGGCTTGCGACTAAGGAACGCGTGACAGATCGCAGATCGCATGAATCATCAACGAACAACGGATGGTTGATTCGTGGATATGCCGGTGGGGTCGGGAGTGGCGGCCAACCTGCCTGGTCTGGTCCCACATGCGCAAGTCGAATCCAGATGCAACGTGTGTGGACAATCGTGTGGTATACTCTCGTTGATCAGTTCGGAGATAACAATACGCCGATAGGCGGGTCACTTGACAAAGAGATAGAATAGTCAATAGTATACAACGCCCATGGCGTTTGATGACGACGATAAACGACAAATGCCTGAATTGCATCAGTCATTAGTAACTTCTTTATCATGCCAGAAACGAAAAACACGCACGAAATAAGCGGAACAGATGCGTTGATGTGGCATACGGGAGAATATATGATGATGATAGATGAGATGTGTTCATGAGGAGAGGGGCGTGACGGACGTCAGACAGAGACAAAGATAGAAGAACGTTAAACAAGATAGGACGGAGATGGAGCGATAGGCGATATAACAATGATAAAGATGGGGTTCCGTGGATGATGACGATGACGAAGATGTGTGCGGGTGCGGGACTAGGTTGCAGATGCGAGGTAAGTTCGGGAGAGAGCCGAATGACGATGGAAATAACATGGGAGGGAAGAGAGGAGCAATGATGATGATGCTACAGGATTCCCGAGTCCTTGAGAGCATTCTGCAATATCGTCTCCTTCACCGCCGCGAATACGAGCCGAATGTTCCCTGTATCTGTTGCCTGAGTCAAACTAGTAGGAGCGAAAGGTGTCAACGACCGAAAAGAACAACAAAGCAGAACGACGACTTACTGCGGATACACGCTCAACCGCGCCCGATTCGCCTGCATGAACCTCCACAGAATGTACTTTGCCGCCTTATTGATATCCGGGCCGCCCGTGTACTCGGGGAAGTACTTTTCCAGTGGGACCTTCGGCAGCTTGCTCTTGAAGACATCAATCTTATTCAAGAACAAGATAATGCTCGTCCGCAAGAACCACCTCGAGTTGATCACAGACTCGAAAAGTACCAAGCTTTCAACCATCCGGTTCTGGCCGGCCTCCTCTAGCAGCACCTGGTCATATTCAGAGAGCGCGGTGCAGAAGATGATGGACGTGACGCTCTCGAAACAGTGTATCCACTTCTTGCGCTCGCTCCGCTGCCCGCCGACATCGAACATGTGTATGCTAAGCTGGCCCATGTTGAACCTCGTTTCAACGATGCCAGTTGATTTCTGCCTCGCTCGTAGGACATCCGTCTCGGTCGGCACATAACCTGCTCGACCGATGCGTCGGACTTCACTGAAGAAGTAGCTCGCCGAGTCCATGAGATAAAACTCGCTGCTATGATCCATAATCCTCGGAATGATTGGGTCGCTCCATAGCGCATCGATGGCTGCTGCGACCTCCTCGCTGAACTCGCCGCTCGCGGTTCCCGCACTTGGTCCAGCTGCAGATGACGATGCAGCTGCTATCGACGAAGGAGGGTCGACTTTGTATGCCAGGATCATATCCGCGTGCGCACGGTTCGCGGGAAGGACGGGGTCTATAGCGAGCTTGCGCATCGCGAGGACGATCGCCTGGGCGCTCTCAAGTAGATTTCGAAATACGGTGAGACGGTATGCCGATAATTCTTCGCGCGTGTATCCGTTCTGGTGTATAATCTTCATCTGTTTTACAATTGTGGACTTCCCCGACTCGCCGCTGCCTGATGCTGTCGTCAGAAAACCGCGAGGGAAGAACACATAGATGGGCACACACCGAGTAAAAGAATCTTGCACTCCTTCCTGAACTTCCGCGAGTCTTCCTCAATCTGCCGGTCGATCTCATCCGAGCGCTCCTTCTCGGTGCGGTCCTGGACGCTGGCACAGGCCCCCATGCTCGCGGCGCGGGTGTTGATACCGTATTCTCTGCGGCGTCGTTGTCGGTGAAGGGTGTTTGGACGTGTACGTGGGTGGTAAAGGATGAAGAGAGGCGGTGGGAGGGGATGGAGAGGAAGGTGTAATTAGAGCCAAGAATGGTAAGAGGCGATAGATAGATGAAAGGTTGAGCGCGACGGCTGATGGCCGGTACGCGCGGGACTATGTGCCTTTGCGTCGTAAATTGGATTCGTCGTCTCCCCTTGTCGCCCTCGGCGTCGATGGCGGCAAGCAAAAGGGCTCAATGCACTGAGAGGGCACGTAGGAGCTCGGTGGCGACCCTCGACAACAGACAACCAGATCCCTCTTGTCGGTGGCGTCGCCTCTTTAACCAACGGTCCGAGTAGTCTCTCTGCCGTTGTCGTGGTGCTCGTCGTCGACGTCGGTTAGTGTCTCTGGCGCAATACAGCTGGAGATAGTCGCGAGTGGTGAGCAGTGGTAAACGCCTGAACTGAGAAGTGATGAGTGAGTGGCTCGGGGCACGCACGGTCTGGCCATTCTCGGTTAAACCATTGAACACCGATGCACGTGACTACCTCACAACCTGTTTCCCGTCTAAACTCGATCTTCTGCTTTGCATAATTCATGCAAACCATACGGCCCTCCTAGATCGATTTATCTCATGGATTCCAAGGTGAAAAGACGTAGAAGAAAAAAGAGTCTATTGTTTTTATTTCATCCTGCTACAAAAAGTGCTTTCGCTTGAAGAGAAAATGTCGGGCCAACTAAGCACAAAGCTTCTGGATTTCTTGATGGGACGAATCTACGTTTCCAGCATGAGCCAATACTATCTAGTATCTTGAAAACCCCTAGCAATTGCTGCTAGCCCACTTGCGAGCTCAGAAAGTAACTTTCTGGCCAGGCACTTCAAACGATTACCAAGCTCGACGCAAAAGGAAATAGCAATCGAAGTGATCGATCGAGCGCTGACAGTGACAGTGACAGCTTTGACGTAGCGCGCTAGCCCCGCCGTCAGCACCGCCAGCGGCGTCCATGAATATTATCTCTCGCGGGTCACGTTTCGTTAGTCTCTGAATAATATTAATTTCAATACATGAATATTAATGACTAGCTAAACTAAATGTTGACTAGTACTGTAGCTGGTGAACACATCGAGCTAGACGGCGCCATCCACTCCGCGCACGTCGCACGTCAGCCAGGCCGTTACACGTATCTCCGCTTCCCTGACTGCCCTCCACTCATCTGCCAATCATCTTCAAGGAGGTTGCCGAACGCCACTTCATATATATCTGAGTCCGAATCCTACGTGCAGACATCCGATCTATCTGAGTCTCAAACACCGGGGGTCACGATCCGAAGAGCCTTCTAATAGGTGAGACATGACTGAACAGGTTAAGCTAGAACTCACTATACTTATCATTATATGTTGGACCTACTTCGCGAGGTCATTCTCAAGACAGTCTGTTACTAGCAGACCATTATTTCTCAGCATCACCTACACAGACTTTAAGCAATGAATCAGATGCATATTTCTCGAATAGATTTACCATCTTGTTTGCCTTGCTGCACCCTGCGCGCTCGCGGACCTCTTGGAAATGCATTTAGGGTCCTCAGGGGCGAAGACACCGTCTGGCTGCTTCGTCTGTTTCTGGACAAAGCGGACTCTTCTCCTGGCACCACCATGCCATTTTGCCCGCCATGCACGACTCTGACAGTCGCTATATCCCCCTCACCATCTGGCTCGACGAATGTCCAATCGGACGCACCGCTATCAACGCCCGTGCTGTGTCTTTGTGAGAACTCATAGTGGTTACTGGCATATCTTTAACATGACCTGGAGACCTCCAAAGAGTGATAAGAGGTGAAACTGCTTCATGGTGGCGTCCTCCATACTCAGTATAAAAGCGCAGCCGAAAAGTTCCGATGACGGTGGATAGGAAACGGCCTATTAAGATGCTCAAGTTAATGAATTTGCATGATTGATGCAAAAAGACTCAACAGAAGCGCAAAATGGACTCCCAGCTTTTCTTCGAGGCGCTGCGTATGTTTGCCCGGCGATCGACTTCGAAGAACCATCTATATTCTGGGATACGCTGCTCCTTCAGACTATCTAGCCAAAAGAATCTAAGAAAAGAATGCCTCTTTATAACGTTTCGCCATCACGAAAACTGAGACGACGGTTACTTACGCTAGCACGGCGATGACGCCAAGGATGAAATCCAGATAGTCCACAGTGAATGACTGCGCTTTTAGTGATGCCAAAAGTTTCCATAGACCAAGTACTAGAATCGATATAGTGGCCAGGAGAGTATATGCCGTGACCTTGATGGACCGGTCTGTCGCAGAAGGTGGCCCCACTCCCGGCGTCGAAGAGGTTACACCGGAGTCAGTACTAGTCTCTATGGAGACGTTCGAATCATTGTGCCGAATGAACGTACCATCTTCGACATCATTCATGCCATTTGGTCGCTTTGAAAGAGGATGGCAGACAGTATCGTTCATTTCAGGCTGTGTGTGATGGTCAGAAGAAAACAATAGTGGGCAGAACACAAATGAAAGCATAGTTTATGGCCGTAGCACAACCTCATGATTATGTAATGGATCCTTACGGCATTGGTAATATTAATATGGTATTTTGATATACAGGTGAAATTGATAGAATAACAGCAGAGCTTGGTCCTACAATTAGACTATCTTCGTCAGTAGCTCAGAGCTACCCCGTAGTTAAATTCCACGATATTCTAGCATATGACCGGGTTCTATACAACTTGAAAGCACTGCTCACAAGAAAGAACCTTGTGTCTCACCGTCGAGTCGTCGGGGTCTAACTTATTGTATATCAACGAATAGTGCATAATCCTGGAAGTGATATCTGTCCTAACTACACGCTATACGCTATGTCTACTGCTTGCATACGCTAAAAGAAGTTACGTATCCCATATTCGACCTTGTCTCGTTGAAACATTGGCTACAATATTTTTTCTTCCTTATCATGTAGTCAAGATAAATATATCTCGTGGTGCGACAGAACCCGAGTTCGCTATGGATAACATCAGTTTCATCTCGCTCGGAGAGTCAGACCCCTGTATGAGTGTTCTAGAGTCTGCCTCAGAAAATGCTTGGGAAGTCAATACAGACTACTTTCCTACTGACCGGGTGGCGGATAAACAACAAGAAGTAATATTAACCATGTGTACAATATTAAAATCGACATGAGCAGCTTCAACGATTTTATATCAAGGAGGAAGCCGACGGGTCATGCTTGAGGAGCCTGCCGTTTATCAGGTCATAGAAACTCTCTTTACGTCTTGAGGTCCGTGACTTTGAAACCCTGATTAATGATTGGCCCCCCCTTTTTTTTTGGTAACTGAGAGAGCACCGTGACTTCAAATATTGATGGCTTACTGGCTCTCCGTTGCTCCATAGCCAGCGATATTCATCATAATTATTTTACAATGAGCAAATAACTCGTACGAGTCAAGCCGACCCCGAGAACAAGGGTGCTTCTGTCTCGGATTCCTAATACTAATGGCGTCACCTCTGCTCTATAAAGAGGTCAAACCATTGTTCCTCTCGCCAACCCAGCTTCAGACACAAACCCGCCTCGCAATGCCGATAAAGACCATCAAGCTCTCTGACGGTGCTCAAGTCCCTTGGATCGCCTTCGGTTCCGGAACAGCATTCTACCTGAAAGAGTGCAAGGATGCCTGTGCGCTCGCCCTCTCCACCGGATTCACGCACCTCGATACTGCGGCAATGTACAAGAATGAGGAAGGTGTCGGTACTGCCATTTCATCGTCGGGAATCCCGCGCGATACGCTGTACGTGACGACGAAGCTCCATATTATACCACCCGGCCAGACAGTCGAGGACTGCCTACGCGAAAGCTTGAAGAAGCTACAGATCGACTACGTCGATTTATATCTCGTCCATGCCCCTTACTTTTATAATGACCGCGAAGGTGGCTTGAAGAAAGTCTGGCGCGAAATGGTGGATGTGAAGAAGAAAGGTCTCACACGCAGCATCGGCGTGAGCAACTTCACTGTGAAGCATCTTGAGGAGATCATCGAGCTCGGGCTCGAGAAGCCCACCGTAAACCAAGTGAGTCCACCGTACCTCAAACCTCATTCACCATCTCACCGGGACTTGCAGATTGAATATCAAGTCTTTGTCGCCGCATCAGGAAAACCCTCCCAAGCGGAAAAAGATAGAATTGGCTTAGAATACAATAATACTGGTAGAATATTCTGGAATGATATTAGAATGTGCTTGGACTCAGCAAGCTTGTCCAGAATTGGATGGAATTGAGGTGAATTCTGGAGCTCTGTTGGAATTTGCTGGAATCAGCAAGCTGAACATTTGGAATTGAACAGAATCAGCAGCTTGAAATTTAGAATATAGATAGAAAAATAATACACCTCATAGATTCTATGGAATTTTTTAGAATAAAAAACTGATTGTGGAATTCATTAGATTCTGCCATGGCTTGACACAGGTGCAGGTACTAAATTGGCTTCTTGGACCTATACTGGGACCCATGAACTATCTGCAGGTTACAGTGTTTTTCATAAGTCTTGAGACATGTGAAGATCACAAAATTTGAGCATTTCAGCACCTCAAAAACTTGTAAAATCCATATCTCTGTCAATTCTTCACAGAATCATTTCAAAAATGTTGCCAAATTCATTTTTCAACAGCTTCTAAATGTTTGTGAGCTTAGGAGACAGAAGGTGGAATATTGAGGCTGCAGTAGTGAGAATGGGTGTTTTTCTAGAAAAAACTCCTTCCCTGATTTTTCCTGAGCTCAATTTTGAAGCTAATGACATGAGACTTGTTGGAGAATGGTCTATATACTATACTGTTGATGTTATGAGGGATGAACTAGAGTGAATGTCTCCTCTTGTCCTGTTTGACTGTTGTGCTGAAACTCTCAAACTCATCCAAATTTGCTTGACTCAGACAGTTGTCAAAAAATTGCCTGCATTGTTATAAGCCATCTATAATTTAATATACAATATATATACCATTCTCCAACAAGGTTCATGTCATTAGCTTCAAAATTGAGCTCAGGAAAAATCTGGGAAGGAGGTTTTCTAGAAAAAAACACCCATTTTCACTACTGCAGTCTCAATATTCCACCTTCTGTCCTCTAAGCTCACATAAAGTTAGCAACTTTTTTGAAGAGTTTTTGTGAAGAATTGAATGAGATATGATGTATTTTGTATTTGGAGGCACTTTCAAAAACTGCTAAGTCCAATTTCCCACACCTGGATGCGTCGTCCACAGAAGAGGTGTGGGAACTTGATCACATGTATGTTGGTTTTGACGCGACACGCCTTCACATCTGCTGCCACTCCAATATGTCTGGTGCCGACGTCCTTACAGAATGTCTGAAAAAACCCTCAATCACACCCACCGCAACCATCACACATGAAGTGGTAGCCTCACCGGCCGCCTGGTGGGATGCACTCACTGCTGCAGGCAACATGCCATCCGACTTCTGACCTTCAACTTATTATGCTCGTCTTCAAGCCGAAGACCGTAAAGTCTGCCGCAACAGTTCCTGTTGTCGTCATTGCACGCATCGCCGGACCTGCTAAAATAATTTTTTGTGTTGGACAAGGACTCCCATGAGCCCAGTCTCTTTATCTGTCCACACGCATTGTTAAAGTTTGTCCAGTTTCACCATTAGCACTTGACGCAAACACATTCCTAAAGGTTGTCACGGTCCTTGATGCATCACTCACATCATCGAATTCTCTCTTCGCCGTACATGCGCTCGCCTCTGATTTTACTGTCTTCCTCCCTGGAACCAACATTGCTTCATACTGGCGTGTCTCGAAACAGGAAGACCAAGCTTCACGAGGTAGATTTCGTGGAACTCAAGGCTGAGGCTGTGGCGCCTGCTGTGCGCACGTCTGCAATTGCCGCCCAGGAAAAGGCAACGAAAGAGGAAGGGAGAATTGACGGCACGGTGAAGATTGCTATTGGCATGAAGAAAGGGTCGACTTCCTGGGTTGGTATACAAACGTGCGTTGATTGTTCTGTAATCCTCACTTTGTGCTGACAAATATTATAGGCGTCTTCAGAGGGAGCTCCGAGCTTGAGGAGCCCATAGCAATCTGTCCGACTACAGAAACGGTCATGTATCCCTACTGAAGTTCGGGAAATTCTCAATTTACATTGTCGCGTGTACGAGGTGCTGCTTACCGTACTCGTCATCACAGGCATTAAGTCGGACAAGGAGAAGTTTGCCGGTGGTCTTTACACGATGACCGGCCGTGGCATCCAAGCTGCGACGTCGCATTGCCTTGGCCAAGACTTCTCACGGCCAGAGATGTTCAACGTCGTGGTCTCAGACCTGGACGATCCGCAGGGTACGGGTCTGAACGGTGGCAAATTATTCTGTGGCAGAACACGTGGAGCCTTAGCACACGCATGGTCGGAATCATGGTCATGATTCGTGACGACAACCAGGGACTTGTTCTCCCATCACGCGTCGCTCGTTGTCTCCTGCGGTATTACCATGCGCACTAATAAGCAGGAGTTATAGGACCGCTGTGAGGAGCTCGCGACGACGCTCAGGAAAGCGCGAAGGTGGATGTACGGGACGGCTACACTCCTGGCTACAAGTTCAACGACCGGAAACAGAAGGCGCGAAAATTCAATTATTCCTTATTTCTCGGTTTTCCTGTGGTCTTACAAATGGCTTTTTGTCCAGGTGCTCCACTTCGCCTTGAACTCAGTCCAGTTGATATCCAGAAGAAGCAAACACTTTCTGTGCGACGTGATACGGGACTGCCATACCTGCACTTCTCAAGACTATTCAACAGGAGATGTTCGAGCACGCGAAGGCAAGGTACATGTCTTGCCTGCGCGTCGTGACAATGGGACGATGTCGTGCTGACACTGCTTCATACTTGCATGCTCTCAGAACCGGCGAGACCAAGCTTCACAAGGTAGATTTTGTGGAACTCAAGATCGATGCTGCGGCGTGCCTTACATCGTCGCATGTACAAAAGGAGCTGCTTGCCGTACCCGTCATCCTGGGCATCAAGTCTGAGAAGAAGTTTGCCGGTGGTCTGTACATGATGACCGTGAAAGGCTTCATTCCGACGACCGGCCGTGGCATCCTTTTAGTTTAGTAGTTAATGTTTAGGAATATTATGGAATACACTAATAAAGAGTCGGGAATGCTAAGATAAGTAACAAAATGAGGTTGGAATACCATTGGAATGTAAGTGGAATGTAATTGGAATGCAGCAGAATGCACGGCGTAGGGAATGACCTTTAGGAATGATGCGGAATTGGAATGAGCCAGAATCACTCAGAATTTCTGGCGAATTCCAATGATTCCACCAGTTCCGGCCAGGAGGGTTTTCCTGATGCGCACGTCTCGAACCCCTGCTCGCCTACTCGCGCAAGCACGATATTGTAACAGCCTCGTGGGGTTGTCTCGCACCTATAATCCCCAGCCGCACGAGCGACGAGAAAATTGCTCCAGCATGCGCGAAGATTAAGTCCGTCCTGGACGAGATCGCAAAGACACGCGGTGCGTCTGTGACACAGAACCAGGTGCTCTTCAAGTGGCTCGAGGCGAAGAACATCATCGCTGTCACGACTTCGACCAAAGAGTCGCGCTTGAAGGAGTATCTCGAAACGGAAAACATAAGGGACCTGACTGAGGAAGAGATAGAGAGGATTGAGCAGTCTACAGGCGGGGTGCATTATCGTTTCTACGTACGTCTCGTGTTCCCTTTCACGTCTAATATTAGACTGATGGACACGACTCTGTTTGCAGAAGCCGCTAAGCTACATGGACGATGACTAGCAGCTTATTGGCATGGATTAGAGATGGTACGTCGTTCATGCACTTCTATCCTTCCATATGAGATGCTTACAGTCCTGTAATTCAAGTATCAGCGTAAGAAAAGTTGAGATGTAGAGACAGTATCTGTATAAGAGCTCAACACAAATATTCACCCGAACGCTTCATCCTTGGCTCGTCCGCAAAACCCCCCAAGCAAAAGTGTATTAATCGCGCGTGTAATCCAAAGAAAGAGGCTCCATTAATTGAGCTCTTTTACGTCGAGCGCTCGCGAACCGCGGCTGAATACACATTAGAGTGCAAGTACATGTATGATAAACATCGGTAACAGCGCCCGAAATCTCTCACGTGCAATATTGAAAAACCTCTACGGGTCCTCTCTTTCACATCTTGACTTCCGTGACTTCGAAACTCTATTTGATAGCCTTTGTTACTCGAGCGTTCGTGACGTTATGGAAACAGGTCCTCTCTTTTCACGCCTTGCGTTACATGACTTTAGACTTCTAATCCATGATTCGCTCTAGCTGCTTCAAGGCCAGTAAGATTCGCCACAGTATTAAAATTTCAATGAGCAAACAATGCACACAAGTCATGTCGGTCCCGAGATTACCGGTCGGCGGCGGTATTTCTACTACCGTAGTAGATTTAAAAAGGTCTCAAACCATCTGAATTGCATAGCAGTGTAACCTCCCTCCTGACCTCTTCTTACCTCTCCACATCGCAACGTTAACCATCATGTGTGATATCTAATATACTTATCACATCCATCCGACCTATATCGTCAGTCGCTGACTCTGCGACGTCTTTGGGTCCAACTCCTATTCTGACTGTATCTACGTATGGGCGCCCTCAAGTCCTACGTAGTCCAACTCAAACGCCCTCCCCACCCAGCCGTTCGGAGGAAAGATCCGTATAGACGTTGCCGCTCCTGTCGCCACAATCCAGAGTGCGAGGAAATCTGATCGAGGCACGTCGCCTTAGATAAATCGACCAAAGTATTGCCAGTCTCAGACAGCCCGCGACAGATCGTGTTGGCTTTCGGGTGGAACTGGTAATGTTGTAGTACCCGCGTACGCTCCACTTGCGATGTCCCCAGGCTACCATGTCTGTACAATTTCCCAGAATTTTCATTAAAATGGAACCAAGAACGTACCTTAGAATTGTTGACACTGTCGGGGATGACAATTATCTCCTCGCCCTGTCCTCGTGATGCTTGATGAGAAATTGATACGACTAATCTCGCTTATCCAGTATATGGCTCTACTCGTTCATATGTTTGCGGTAGAACTCGGGCGTCATGGCGTATCAGACGTCAGTACACTGGATAATTGCGGCATGTCCCTTTGTGCCATAATCCATCCAATATCTCTCATACAGCTTCCGTCCGACCATATAGTTGAAATCTCTGACCATATGCCTTAACCCAACGGCTCTCCTCTCACCCACGCTTCCGTTTCCCGCATCTTCCTCTGCCTTTCCTCCTCCTCCAGAGCTCTGTCATGCGCCTCCATTTCCGCTATCGACGTATTATTCGCCCATAAGCTTATCATCATTATGTAGTCCATGGCGTCAAGGGGCTCTTGAGCATTGCCAGACCTGACCCTCCGTTCATGTCGTTCGGCGCGTCTTGTGGCCTTGGCTTGTTTCTTGATTTGAGCATCCTGCTTGGCTTCTTCGCCGGCGTCATCGCTAAACAGTCTTTTTCTCTCCTTCTCGACAAATTCATTTGGGCTGACTCCCCAACAACTGAACAGATTGCACGCATAGATGACATCAAAAATGAAGTCCTCTGGCCGACGGCTTGCGATTAGGCTGGATGAACTCCCGTGAGAAAAGCAGCGGAGATCATTTTCATCTGTACTAAAACAGTGGAGCGTAACGCGGTACGCTTCCGCGTCGTTTTCATCTTGCCCGTTCAGAACGACTTCGTTTGATTTGAGAGCGTAATTTGGAGTCTTCAAGCGTCTCTTTATTATCGGGCTTGTTTGCAATGAGTCATGGAAGACGAACCTTCAGGAAAGAAACTATTTTCGCGTCCAAACCGCGGTGAATGCTACGTTCAAGCAACAGAACATTTTTTGCGTCATCAATATCGATAGCACTATCCTCGTCGCCACGAAGTCTGTAGAGATCCTGCATGTACTGTGAAGCATTGTGAGCCGTTCGATGCTCGACGACGTTTCACGTTCGACAGACTCACGGTGTTGCCTCTGTTGCGGGGAATAAGGTGGCAAGCATCACAGAAAGTTC
The DNA here is from genome assembly GCA_002794775.1 of Porodaedalea pini. Classification (NCBI taxonomy): domain Eukaryota; kingdom Fungi; phylum Basidiomycota; class Agaricomycetes; order Hymenochaetales; family Hymenochaetaceae; genus Porodaedalea; species Porodaedalea pini. The sequence continues at coordinate 27,183 of NBAY01000149.1, read as the reverse complement.
CAGGTATCTCAGTGAATGGGCACCTGCCGTAGGCGGCTTTTGCATCGTCTCTAATATGGATCGCTGTTGTTGAATTTGAAGTCAGGCTAGCCTGGGGATTGTCACCAGGAGGTCGCAGACGCCAGTCGAACAGCACAGGTTCCTCATTTATACGATAAATAAACCTGTCACCAGCTTCGACTTCGAGCTCCAGGTCACAGGAATACGGTTCTTGTTCCTCTTTTAGCTCCGAGTCGTACGGCGGGTCTTGGAAGAGTTCGCCCTGCTTTCCGGTGATGGCAAAACTCGTGTACTGAAGCCACTTTCGTGGCTTTGTTGAGTACTGAGGGAATGCCGCATGAGGAATTCTCAAGAGAGGAATTGGTTCATGTATGTTTGGGGGTTGTATGGATAGGAAGACATGTTCAGAATCAGATGCAGCTGTAGAGGGTTCCATCGTGGTCATAGGTCATCGTCCTCGTCTGCCTCATGACTAGTCATACTGTGACGTCACATTGACCGTCTACTTGTCACCGTGCGAAGCGCATACAACACGTCCAAAGCAAGTTGAATCGACAAATAAAAGGAGCCATCTCTCTCAACTATAACTTAATATCAGCAAAGGGTCTCGAACGGAATAAAGCTCGGTAAAATTCAGAAGAATGAATTGTCACTCCGAATCCTCCCTCATCATCGATATGCAATGCTGTGTTTCATTTTCATTACTTTTCTTTTTTTACCATGGCGTCCGGCGCGATTTTCTTTTCATAACAAAATCAAATAGAGGTTCAGCACAGTGAAGATAAGGACAAGAGCAGAGAACTTTCCTACGACTGGATTGTGAATAGGCAAACCAAAAAACGGGCTAAAGAAATGCACAAATCCCGTCTCCGTGCCGTTACTTCCCACAGCGACGAGCCATCTAACCCGCATCATCACTCGTCGAAGTTGCGAGCCATCGGATTCTAATAATTTCGCGTGCAATCAGCATGTGCTTGGGCCATCAGTGTGATCAATTACCGCCCTTACTCCAATTAGCAGACGCACAACTCTATCTCCTGTCCGCCCTCCCCGCCGTCCTCCACTGCTTCGACCACGACGAGCGAGATGAACTAGCTCCTTCTTCCTCTCCCTTTCTTCCTCTTTGTCTCCTTTCTTGTTCATACAGACTGCTATCATCATTGTCGATTAACCCGCGCCTGCTCGCACACCGTTCCTTCACACCTTTTCAACCAGCGACTGTTGACTCCCGAACGACACGGCCATGACGCACACCTCCGCGAGCACGTTCATCGTCTGGTCCGTCCTCTCCACCGCGGTGCGTTCCCGTTCCCATTCCCATCGCATCTCATCTTATCTCACTGACGCGCTCGGTTGTCGACTGGCGCCTACTGCCTGATCCGCTTTTCTGCGTGCACAGCTCGGCGCGTTCCTCCTCGGTCATCTTTGGCGCTTCGATCGCTTCAAGTGTCTGAAGTGCGTCTGTCTTCCTCTTCCCGTCACCGCTCATTCAGATGTCTTCACCAGATGGTCAAATACGCCCTACTCCGGCGCGTTCAAACGCATCATGACGTACACCTATCTGATAACAATACCACTCATAATGATATACTCGTTCGGATTCGCGTATATCAAGTATAAGGAGGGGTTCATTGATGTTGGGGGCGGGAGTGCGTCGATTTCTCTCTCTATGTCTTGCTCTTACGTTCTGTTTTCTGACTTGGGTCTGTCTCTGCGATGGGTGGTGAATGATAAATGGAATGTGCGACGACAGTCTTCCCGAAGCCGTACACGTTCTGGAATCCTCAATACCGCAGGGCGATCTTCCCACTCATGATGATCTTCTCGTTTTCGTGGTCGTTTGAGATGTGCGTTCCCTCCATCTTCCCTGTTCTCTCACTCTCCGGCTAATTCAACTCGATTCTGTCTGTGCAAAATGCAGGGTAACGCACCTCGAAGGTCTGTTGCCCTCCTTCCATCTCTTCTTGTCATTAATCTCGTCTTGTCTCTCTCGTCCTTCGACCTCGTGTATAGAGCTCTGCTTCTGGTTCTTCCTCATCACCGCAGGGCCCGCGCAACCGGACTGGTTCCGAAGCCCGTATTTCCGACTGTGGGTCGTCGGTTCGGTGGCCGCGGTGATTTATTTACCGGTGGTGACGATCGTGTATCGCGGGGAGCCGTTGAGTGTACGTGCTTCTTCTCTGTTTTCTTTTTCTTTTTCTGCCCGTGCTTCCGTTTCCCCCAATGGGCCAGATAGGATCTTGCGCTTGACGGTGTCGGTTTCGTTGGAAATTTGTGCTGATTTTGTGATCGGTATCGGTGTAGTGCGAGGCGCGCATGTTCACGGCGGGCAGCATCGGCGATCTTGTCCTCACGCTTGCGTTCATCCCGATCCTGTGGCGCTTCCCGGGTTTCATACGGAAAGTGGTGCGTCCGCTCCTTCTGTGCCTTCTTAGGCGAGATCGTACTGATGGACTTCGTTTTGTTTCATACTTGTGATTTCCTGAATGCTCAAATGATTATACGATGGATGACGGATGACGGATAATGGATGTTTGTATTGTACGGCGGATGCTGGACGGATGCAGAAAGCGGAGGGCGTCGACTCGTCGATCATCATCCGCCTGCGAAAGTTCTATGAGCTTAATGTGCGTTCCTTCTGTCTCTTTTCTCGTTCAAACCACTGATCTCACGCTGAGCAGGTCATCCGTATCATCTTCCGTTTCTTGATGCAGCTTCCTTTGCTTGTGCTTGGAGCGGACGGGCTGAGGCCTCATACGCATATCAACGAGTCGGCGTATGCTTATTGCATTTCATGTTTTTGGATCAAGGGCTGACGAGTAAATTGCAATGGTAATAGGTTCTGGACTGATTTGCTTAGTACGGTCGCCGCGTTGGGATGTGCGTTCTCGTCCGTTTGTACGCTGCTCGTATGTTCCTCTTCCTGCCCAATCTCTTCAAAAAGACACTGAAAAAGGCACCTGAATGAACAGATATTCTTCCCACGTTCATACGAGGCCGAGTACCAAGCGAAGGAAGCCTCGTACCAGCGCTCCATGCACACGCTCTCCTCACGGCAGACACACGAGCCGCACCACGCGTACTCTCTGCACGACTCTGGCGAGGGCGTGGAGCCGTCGTTTGGTAAGTCGGCGACGTTCCAGACGCAGGACTCTGATGCGGACTATGATGACAATATGAAATATGAGAGGGCGGAGAGGAGGAAAGGGATTGTGAAGGAGCGGTGGGGATCGAAGATGAGGGAGAAGGAGAGGAGACTGGCGAAGGGCACGAAGAGAATGGGAACTGAGTTGCATGAGGCGCTATCGAGGCGACTGATGCGCCTGCCGCTTCCACGGCGCAGGCACACGGACCCGGAGGGGTCCATTGCGCTGTCCTTCAGCGTGCCGTCACTCTCGCACTCTCTCCGCGACCAGTCTCGTGAGGCAGGGAGAGAAACTACCCGCCGCACGGCGCGGACTGCGCGGACTGCACACAAGCGAAGCGAGAGTACCGCAGAGGGCGCGAGCCTCACCAGGAAGAGCACGTACTTACTTACAAACTCGCCTGTGCTGCGCGCGCGGAGGATGGCGGAGGAGCCGTCTACGTCTGTGGAAACGCTTGGGGGAGCGTATGGATCTGCGTCTGTTGAGGTGGCAGAGACGGGGTATGGACACGGACATGGGCTCGGTGCGGGGGCGAGAGAGAGGTATGGGCTTGCGAAGGACGGAAGGAAGGTGGAGGAGGAAGACGCAGATGTAGATACGTTTGCGCTCAATGCGCCCGCGCCTGCTCCTCTGCCTGCTTCCGTGCCTGTTGCTTCGTTCCCTCACGTATCTCCGACGAGTGCACCAATACACATACACGGTCCGCGCCCGATAAAGAAGTCGAGTTCGTTGAGCACCATGGGGCATCGCGCGTTGCCCGCGCCTCCGACAGATCCGTTAGGTGCGGCGCCGCCATATTACCCACCCGAGGGCGTGGACGTAGGACAGGGACGCGAGGCAAATACGTGGACGGGCTCGAGACACGCATGGGGGCTACCTGAGGTGGATGTAGGGCCCGCGTATGCGAACACCGGTGCTTCGCCCTCCGCTTCTCCACTTCTTACTATGCAGGGCATGACGTCGCGCCCGACGTATGTACGCGAGCCGAATGACATGTCTGTGGTGTCGATTGCACCTGGTTTCGACAACACGGGCGGCGGCATGGCGAGAATTGGCGAGAAAACCCGTGGTGGGCGGCCGCTCATCTCACGAGCGACAAGCGGGAGGAGGGCGGAGGCAGGAACAGGAACAGGATCGAGAACGGGAGTGACGGGTCTGACGGTGGCGAACGTGTCGCGGCATAATACGCGCGCGTCGCGGGTTAACCCGTTGGTGCACTCCTTTACATCGCCCATCGGTGTGTTCTTTTCTCTCTCTCTCTCTCTCTCTCTCTCTCTCTCTCTCTCTCTCTCTCTTGTATTCGTCCGTTTGGCTCGTACTAATAGTTCGCACTTGTAGATTTCTTAGACCGGGCTCCTGGTAGGGCAGGCGGGAACGGGAGCCGAGCGCAGATTGGGTGGGCTGTTTGATTAAAACTCTGGACTGCATAGGTCGTCTTCATTTCATATTTCATCTATATTCCTTATATTTCACCCCGGCGTTATTGACACAAAACTGATACCACCTGCATGCTTATTCAAAGTAACTTATTTCCTCTAAAAGCTCTTTCTTGATTATGCTCTCGCTCGACTCGTTCATTTGTTTATGTTCTATTACGTGTATTATTATTAGTGCCCGACCTTGCTTTTGCAAAAGTGCTTTGAATTGGAAGAAGTTGGGACTGGTTATGAATAAAGTGCGAAGACGAGCAGTGACTACAGTGAAAGCTATATCTCACTTCTATAAGTTCTATGTCGCACTCTAGATCTGAAGGACTTGAGCTTCTCCGCATACAAGTCTGCGACGTCGATAAAGTCGGCGGCCGCGAGCTATAATTTCTGCTGGTCTCGCTCATGTTGGACTTCTGGTTGTATGTCCGAGCGTCAGAAACTACGAAGAGGGTGTGTCTCAGATAGATACTAAGATAACACTCGGTTTTCCGTATAACCCGAGTGACTACACCTCGACGCGTTTCTGTGCACGCTGGTCTCGTGATCTGCACGTGATGAGTTCAATATGCCGTCATCATGATCATCGCGCGCAGCGAGAATAGGCAACGAGCATTTCTTGATTCTGCCCGCCATGGTTGATGTACTCGTCCTTGGCGCGACAGGTAAGCTACGTATCTGTCTCTGCTGGTGTATTTTATTGATTTATCGTATGCACTGCAGGCTACACCGGGAAGCTCATAACACGTTACCTCGCCGTCCACCGAGAGCGCGACTCCTTTACGCTCGGCCTCGCAGCACGCTCGAAGCCAAAACTCGCACAGCTGGTCTCTGATCTCAGCCTATCAGGGGTACAGACCTTCACAGTCGACGTCACGGATGAGACGTCACTTGCCACGCTGCTCCGCGAGTCTCATGCGAAAGTCGTCCTGAGCACCGTTGGCCCGTACTACATCTGGGGAATGCCTGTTGCGCGCGCGTGTGCGAAGCTGGGCATTCATTATGTGGACATTACGGGCGAGACGCTGTTTGTGCGCGATTTGATTCTTGAGGTCGACTTTCTTGCGACAAAGACACATGCTATCCTCGTGCCCTCGTGCGGCTTCGACTCTCTCCCGTCGATGCTCTTGCCTTTCTTTCTGCGCGGACTCTGCGATCCGCTCTGACGTCTACTTCCGACTCTCACTCTCTAGCGAATGTGGGAGTAGCAGAGTCACATACAATGTACACTCTGAAGGGCGGCGTCTCGGGTGGCACGCTCGCCACCGTGCTCGCACTTATGGAGTCTGTACCTCGCAAAAAGCTAGCACGTGCCCGTGCACCGGACGCTCTGAGCCCCGTCAAAATCCCAGCTTTACCAGCCCCGCAGCTTGTATACACACTCCCCGCCGTGCACCCAGCACGCTTCGGGCATGCATATCCACTTTCGCCCCACAATGTCGGGATAGTCCATCGCACCCGCGGGCTGCTTCAGCTGAATGCTAAGAAGTTCAATGGAGACGGAGAGGATGGAGAGGATGTGCAGCCGGCGTATGCGGAGGACTTTACATACAGCGAGTCGATAGCTGCGTCAAACCGATTTAGCGCGTTCCTCATCGGCTTGAGTCTCGCATTGGGTGGTGCGTGCCTCCTCTTCTTCCCGCCAGTGCGCTGGCTTGTCAGGCGCCTGGCAGTTGCACCTGGACAAGGCCCGTCGGATGAGTAAGTCTCTATGCTACTTTTTTTCTTCACCGTGGGTTAATGCTGACGACATATTGCAGGGTCTTGGAGAAGGGTTTTTTGAAGGGCCAAAACATCAGCGTTTCATCGCCGCTCCCAGGATCGAACAAACCTGTCGTAGTCGAGAGCATCGTTCGCGGTCGTGGCGATCCAGGGTATACACTCACTGCTGGTGAGTCCTTTTCTATTTGTGTGCTCGTTTCTCTATTCTGCCATTCTCGATCTTCTGTATTGTTTGCCTACTTTCAAGTGCTCATATTTTGTGCTTAGTGATGGCCTCCGAAACGGCACTCGCACTTCTGGTACCGCGTGAAAAGCTGCCACCTCTTGCACGCACGGGTGGTGTTCTCACGCCCATGAGCGCACTTGGTGCAGGTCTCCTCAAGCGCCTCTCCGCGAGCGGGCGATTTGAGTTCGAGAGTAATGTGCGAGAGGAGGGAGACAAATGAGGGAAGAGGCATTGGAGTTCAGTTTGCCTTTTTATCTTCTTGCCTTAGTTGCATTCTACGTGCGTCAGTTATTTTACTGATTGCATCCCTAGTCTAACCATTCCACCTATTGTTGTATATTTTCTGTGCTGGTTGGAAACTATTGATGTCCGTCAGTCAGCTAGTAGCTACTCCCGGCTTAGTTCACAACGCGGTGAATTCCACCAAATATACCTGTATCCATGCTCTTTGCAATGCCAGAGGCACAGGTTGCCTTTGTAAAAGCGTGATTAGAATTGCAAAATGGCGTGTTGTAAAAAAACGTTTCGTACTAACACTTGCCCTCAACTGTGAGGCACACGAGGCGAATAAAACGAATGTTTTGAAATTACGGACTGCATGGCTTCACTTTCAATTGCGAACTGACACTACCTGGAACAAAAATTGCCGCTGCTGTAACAAAACAAAACGACGAAAGAGAAATACAAAATGGGGACAAAAGCCAAGACACTGCCACCTGTACAGCTGACGCAGTTCGAACGAAGAGAACGGATAGAACGGTACATCACCACAAACGAAAACACCCCAAGTCTCGACTGAATCCACACTGCACTAGAGGAAGAAAGAACCAAGAGTCACGGATAAGAAAGAAAGCGTGGCGAGGCCAAGACCTTCGAGGCCGATGTCAGTTCTTCCAGCTCCGGAGGTACTGCTAATCGTAGAGGCCGGAGCGACGGAACGCGTGCTCGTCACCGTTGCCACAACGCTCGGAGAGCTCGATGATGCCGATGACGGTGGCACGGTCAGCGTCGAGCTGGCCAACGCGCTCGAAGTGGACGTTGACGTTGAGGTACTCAAGCTCGAGCTCGAGCTCGATACGGTCGTTTCGGAGGTTGTGCCGGAGGGCTCGAGCGTGCTAGTGATGATGGAGGTGACCGGCGGCTGCGAGAAGGTCGTCGTGAAGGTCGTGAGGGGTGCGCTAGTGGTGGACACGGGCCCGGGTGGGAAGGAGAGCGAGCTGTGCCCGATCGTCTCGGTCGGAGAGCCTGATAGACTCGTATCTGAGGTGATTGCAGAACTCAAGCTCGAGCTCGCGTCGGTCACGGTGACGGTAACAGTGGTCGCGAGACCGGAAGAGTCCGTCGCCGTGAGCGTGCTCGCTGCAGAGTTGATAACAATGAACTGATGATGAGATGGTGTACTAAGGATGAAAGACGTCAAGACTCACTTGTTGCACCTTCCGCGCGCGCGAGCTTGCGGTCCTCTTGCCCAACACGTGCGTGGACACCGCCCTGCACTGCCACGGCCAGAACAAAGAACAGAACTGTCCACCGCGCCATTCCATTGAGCATTTTCGTTGCTTCGAATCACGGTTGAAAGCTGAGCTGGAAAGGGGCTTGCAGATGGTGGTTGAAAGCCAACAGCTCGCAGACGTCGGGAAGCGCCAGAAGAACGTTACGTGGCGCGTGCTTAATTTGCTTCGCGAACAAATGAGCGTGATCCTGACCGTGGGCGATTTCGGACGTTCTTGGTCCCTGCGTACTCGACATTACATTAATATTGGAAACGTAGAAAACTGAGAGAATCGCGAGTTCATCGCAGAACGAGAGTTATAAGTGAATGATTACGAGAGAATATTCACATCATGATCGACTCGCCTCAATTTCTTTCTTGTTCATTTCATTTCGGGGTTGAACTCAGATGTTCATCGTCCAGCTAAAGATAACAGACTTCGCCTCCACCCAGATACATGCCTGGCATCCTGTCCATGCTATCATGCTACGCTTTTCCCTTCATGATCGTCAGAACGCCTCTCATCTTAGGCCTTTCCCGGTGAGGTCGTCCGTTCTGCCTTGCAATAGCACTTGAAGCCGGATCAACGATGTTCAAATATGAGCACGTCCAAGAATACCGCGACATGCTTCTTCGCTCACTTTGCGCGACCACGCGCCACGTATCAGCTGCTCCTTTTTCTTCTGCTTCATGGCTTCAAAGCTTCTGGCCGCTGTCTGTCTTAAACCACCATCTGCGAGCCTTGTCACGTCTCTATTCCCTCTAGAAACTTGAAGGACCGTCAACACGCGGGCAGTCGTAGCAAAATGGCTCGGTGGGTGGTTCTGCTTTTTGTTCTCGGTGCGGTAGCGCAGGGAAATGTCCCTGCATGCGTGTCGTCGTGCTTGAACGATGCTGCGACGGGAGTTGGGTGTACGAGCTCGTGAGTTTCGTTTGTACAGTGTAATCCGGTTGTATATACATGTAGCTGAACTTGCGTTGTATTAATCAGAGAAAATCTACCATGCGTGTGCAAATCGCAGACCTTCGTCTCTGCTGTCACTCAATGCTTCGGCTTTGCGTGCGGTGCAGCCGACCAGCAGACTGGAAATAGTCTTGTACAGGCTGAATGTATCGCCTGTAAGCACCAATTTTCATACGTATGTGTATGCGAACTTCGTTTATTATTGGCGTAGTTTCATCGGCTTCGATTACCCTCCCGACGACGACGAACTCTGCAACTGGATCTAGTCCTACAAGCACTGTTACTTTCACCGTCACCGACACGAGCTCCATCTCGAGTCCTACAAGTATCTCAGAGACGAGTTCATTAGCATCGTCTACGAAGACAGCCGGACATAGCTCAACCTCCCTTCCACCTGGGCCCGTGTCGACGACTTCTACTAGTGCACCCCTCACGATATTCACGACGACGTTCTCGGCGCCGCCTGTAACCTCCGTCATCACTAGCACGCTCAAGCCCCCCGGGACGATCACGAATACCGAAACGACAGTATTGAGCTCGAGCTTGAGTACTGCAACGTCAACGTCGACTGCGAGCGCGTTGATAAGTTCGACGCTAACCGTGCTGTCATCGTCGAGGTCATCGAGCTCTCTTAGTATCGTGGCGACGTTGTCGAGTACGCGTCCGGTCGCGCCAACTTCTGCTACGACGAGTAGCGCGTCTGGAGCTGGAATGTCCTATGCGGGCTTTGACAGTCTCGGACTCATCTCGCTTTTTTTCTTGTGCATGATTTTTGGTTCTTTCGTCCTCTAGTGCAGCGTGTATCAGGATAGGCTGCCTTACTTTGTCATGATATATCGTTCTACTTGTTGCAATTATCATTTTGGGACACTGGTATTAGCATCAGCTTGACCGTGAGCGAAGTCGTTTGGTTCACTAGCATAATCTCAGCACGGAAGACTCGAAAGCAAAATGTGGAGCACAGTCAACGAAACACTAGCGAGCTGAAAAATGTTCTGGTTCTCTTCGCACGCATTGCTCAGCTACATGTTAGCGCTTCAGCAGCGAAGAAGAAAGCCAGCATCGCGAGGCCGAATGCGCATGGCTCGAGTGTGTATTCTGCCGCGGTTCGCGAGCCTCGACGTAAAAGAACTCATTTAATGAAGCCTATTTCTTTGGATTACACGCGCGATAGATATACCTTTGCTTGGAGCGCTTTGCGGACGAGCCAAGGATAAAATGTTCGGGTGAGTATCTATGCTGAGTTCTTATACAGATACTGTCTCTACATCTCAACTTTTCTTACGCTTATACTTGAATTATAGGACCGTAAGTATCTCATATGGATGGATAGAAGTGCATGAACGACGTACCATCTCTAATCCATGCCAATAAGCTGCTAGTCATCGTCCATGTAGCTTAGCGGCTTCTGCAAAACAGAGTCGTGTCCATCAGTCTAATATTAGACGTGAAGGAGAACACAAGACGTACGTAGAAACGGTAATGCACCCGCCTGTAGACTGCTCAATCCTCCTATCTCTTCCTCAGTCAGGTCCCTTATGTTTTCCGTTTCGAGATACTCTTTCAGGCGCGACTCTTTGGTCGAAGTCGTGACAGCGATGATGTTCTTTGCCTCGAGCCACTTGAAGAGCACCTGGTTCTGTGTCACTGACGCACCGCGTGTCTTTGCGATCTCGTCCAGGACGGACTTAATCTTCGCGCACACTCGTGCAATTTCTCGTCGGTCGTGCGGCTGGGGATGATAGGTGCGAGGCAACCCCACGAGGCGGTTACAATATCGTGCTTGCGCGAGTAGGTGAGCAGGGCTTCGAGACGTGCGGCGACAAGACTTGATATTCAATCTGCAAGTCCCGGTGAGATGGTGAATGAGGTTTGAGTACGGTGCACGCACTTGGTTTACGGTGGGCTTCTCGAGCCCGAGCTCGATGACCTCCTCAAGATACTTCACATTGAAGTTGCTCACGCCGATGCTGCGTGTCAGACCTTTCTTCTTCGCGTCCACCATTTCACACCAGACCTGCTTCAGGCCGCCATCGCGGTCATCATAAAAGAAAGGGGCATGGACGAGATACAGATCGACGTAGTCGAGCTGCTAGCTTCTTCAAGCTCTCGCGCAGACAGTCCTCGACTGTCTGGCCGGGGTATAATACCGAGCTTCGTCGTCACGTACAGCGTATCGCGAGAGATTCCCGATGACGAGATGGCGTTGCCGACGCTTTCCTCGTTCTTGTACCTCTCAGCGGTGTCGAGATGCGTGAATCCTGTGGAGAGGCGAGCGCACAGGCATCCTTGCACTCTTTTTTGTTAAGTGCTGTTCCGGAACCAAAGGCTACCCAAGGGACTTGAGCACCGTCAGAGAGCTTGATGGTCTTCATCGGCATTGTGAGACTGCTGTGCGTTTGAAGGTGGTCTGGGATCCTTTTAAATCTACGATGCTTGTAAAAACGAAGCACCGGTAGTCTCGGGGCCGACGAATATTGCTAGCCCTCGGGGGCAGCTAAAGCCAATCGTAGATCGGAACTCCGAAGTCATGGAACCCAAGGCGCGGAAAGAGAGGAACGGTTTCCACAACGTCATGAGCGCTCGGGCCAATCATCAAATAGAGTCCTGAAGTCACGGAACTTAATATGTGAAAGAGAGGACCTGTAGAAGTTGTTCACGACGACACGAACACTGCACGCAAAATTTCAGGTACTGCTATTAGCATTCGTTATGTATGCGCTACCCGGAAGACGGAAATGCGACTTCTAAGTTCTATGCTGCAGGGTGCTTGATAGGTTCAAGCGTATGACTAAGCAGAATTGATAACTAATCAATCTGAGACTGAGACATCCCAGTGCCTGTTCTGAGATCCTTGCACAGCGACATACTAGACCACGACCACGATGGAACCCTCTACGGCTGCGTCTGATTCTGAACATGTCTTCCTATCCATACAACCCCCAAACATACATGAACCAATTCCTCTCTTGAGAATTCCTCATGCGGCATTCCCTCAGTACTCAACAAAACCACGAAAGTGGCTTCAGTACACGGGTTTTGCCATCACCGGGAAGCAGGGCGAACTCTTCCAAGACCCACGGTCCGACCCGGAGTTAAAAGAGGAACAAGAACCGTATTCCTGTGACCTGGAGCTCGAAGTCGAAGCTGGTGACAGGTTTATTTATCGTATAAATGAAGAACCTGTGCTGTTCGATTGGCGTCTGCGACCTCCTGGTGACAATCCCCAGGCTAGCCTGACTTCAAATTCAACAACAGCGATCCATATCAGAGACGATGCAAAAGCCGCCTACGACAGGTGCCCATTCACCAGTGTACCTGAAATCGTTTGCGATGCTTGCCATCTTATTCCTCGCGACAGAGGCGATAGCGTGAGTCTGTTGAACGGGAAACGTCGTCAAGCATCAATCGGTTCACATTGCTTCACAGTACATGCGGGAGCTCTACAGACTTCGTGGCAACGAGGATAGTGCTATCGATATTGATGACGCAAAAAATGTTTTGTTCCTTGACGTAGGCATTCACCGCGGTTTGGACGCGAAATTGGTTGCTTTCCTGAAGGTTCGTCTTCCATGACTCATTGCAAACAAGCCTAATACTAAAGAGACGCTTGAAGACTCCAAATTACGCTCTCAAATCAAACGAAGTTGTTCTGAACGGGCAAGATGAAAATGACGCGGAAGCTTACCGCGTTACGCTCCACTGTTTTAGTACAGATGAAAATGATCTCCGCTGCTTTTCTCACGGGAGTTCATCCAGCCTAATCGCAAGCCGTCGGCCAGAGGACTTCATTTTTGATGTCGTCTATGCCTGCAATCTGTTCAGTTGTTGGGGAGTCAGCCCAAATGAATTTGTCGAGAAGGAGAGAAAAAGATTGTTTGGTGACGACGAGCTTGAATACGGAGAAGGACCCGCCGGCGAAAAAGCCAGGCAGGATGCTTGGATCAAGAAACAAGCCAAGGCCACAAGACGCGCCGAACGACATGAACGGAGGGTCAGGTCTGGCAACGCTCAAGAGCCCCTTGACGCCATGGACTACATAATGATGATAAGCTTATGGGCGAATAATACGTCGATAGCGGAAATGGAGGCGCATGATAGAGCTCTGGAGGAGGAGGAAAGGCAGAGGAAGATGCGGGAAACGGAAGCGTGGGTGAGAGGAGAGCCGTCGGGCTAAGGTATATGGTCAGAGATTTCAACTATATGATCGGACCGAAGCTGTATGAGAGATATTGGATGGATTATGGCACAAAGGGACATGCCGCAATTATCCAGTGTACTGACGTCTGATACGCCATGACGCCCGAGTTCTACCGCAAACATATGAACGAGCAGAGCCATATACTGGATAAGCGAGATTAGTCGTATCAATTTCTCATCAAGCATCACGAGGACAGGGCGAGGAGATCATTGTCTTCCCCGACAGTGTCAATAATTCTAAGGTACGTTCTTGGTTCCATTTTAATGAAAATTCTAACAAGAAAAAAACTGCGTCAAAACCTTGGGAAATTGTACAGACATGGTAGCTTGGGGACATCGCAAGTGGAGCGTACGCGGGTACTACAACATTACCAGTACCACCCGAAAGCCAGCACCATCTGTCGCGGGCTGTCTGAGACTGGCAACACTTTGGTCGATTTATCTAAGGCGACGTGCCTCGATCAGATTTCCTCGCACTCTGGATTGTGGCGACAGGAGCGGCAACTTCCATACGGATTTTCCCTCCGAACGGCTGGGTGGGGAGGGCGTTTGAGTTGGACTACGTAGAACTTGAGGGCGCCCATACGTAGATACAGTCAGAATAGGAGTTGGACGCAAATGCGTCGCAGAGTCGGCGACGGACGATGTAGTCGGATGGATGTAATAAATATATAAGATAAAGGTTAACGTTGCGATATGCAGAGGTCAGAAGAGGTCAGGAGGGAGGTGAGACTGCTATGCACTTCAGATGGCTTGAGACCTTTTTAAATCTACGACGGTAGTACAAATACCGTCGCCTTATACCGGTAATCTCGGGACCGACATGACTTGTGTGCATTGTTTGATCATTGAAATTTTAGTACTGTAATGAACCTTACTGGCTTTGAAGAAGCTAGAGCGAATCATGAATTAGAAGTCTAAAGTCATGTAACGCAAGGCATGAAAAGAGAGGACCTGTTTCCATAACGTCACGAACGCTCGAGTAACAAAGGCTATCAAATAGAGTTTCGAAGTCACGGAAGTCAAGAGGTGAAAGAGAAGGACCCGTAGAAGTCGTTCACGTCAACTTGTATATTGCACATGAGATATTTCGGGCACTGCTATTGATGTTTGCACAGAGCAAGGGTGACTAAGCAGCTTGAATCTGAAAGAACCGGATGCTTTTCGTTGCCACCGATTACTATATAAGGTGAAAATTCAAGCTCAGTCCCCAAAAAATGCTCACGCGCGACTCGCGGCGACCAGTTGGAGTGTTGTTCAACACGACTAAGCAAAATACCTGAAACAGCCAGTGTTCCTCGTTACACAGAGACTTTCCACGACCAAGGCTACTCACTCTTCATTAGAAATTCTCAGCTATATGCCAGTGCCTAAGCGGTGAAGAAGTACAAGTATCGTGAGGTCGAACGCGAGGGGCTCGAGACACCTTTTACCGCACTTCGCGAGCGCTCGATCGCAAAAGAGCCCTACTAGATAAGTCGAAGTCGTCTTGGTCTGCTCATACGACAGGGAGTAGAAGAAAAAAATGCTCGGTGTGGTCCGATCCATTGAGTTTCTTGCCCCTTCTACACATACTTTTTACATTCCGACCTTTCTTACTTCATTACTTAACACACAGGAAAGATATGAATGCATGAGCGACGTGCCACTTCTAAACCATGCCAATAAGCTGCTAATTATCGTCCATGTAGCTTGCCTTCTTCTGCAAGCAGAGTCGTGTCCATCAGTTTAATATCAGACGTGAAATGGAACACGAGACGTACGTAGAAACGGTAATGCACCCCGCCTGTAGACTGCTCAATCCTCTCTATCTCTTCCTCAGTCAGGTCCCTTATGTTTTCCGTCTCGAGATACTCCTTCAAGCGCGACTCTTTGGTCGAAGTCGTGACAGCGATGATGTTCTTCGCCTCGAGCCACTTGAAGAGCACCTGGTTCTGTGTCACTGACGCACCGCGTGTCTTTGCGATCTCGTCCAGGACGGACTTGATCTTCGCGCACACTCGTGCAATTTCCTCCTCGCTCGTGCGGTCGGGGAGAAGAGGTGTGAGGCAACCCCACGAGGCGGTTACAATATCGTGCTTGCGCGAGTAGGCGAGCAGGGGTTCGAGACGTGCGGAGACAAGTACGTGATATTCGATCTGCAAGTACTCGCGGTGAGATGATGAATGAAGTTTGAGATACGGTGTGCTCACTTGGTTTACAGTGGGCTTCTCAAGCCCGAGCTCGATGATCTCCTCAAGATACTTCACATTGAAGTTGCTCACACCGATGCTGCGTGTGAGACCTTTCTTCTTCACATCCACCATTTCACACCAGACCTGCTTCAGGCCGCCATCGCGGTCATCATAAAAGAAAGGGGCATGGACGAGATACAAATCGACGTAGTCGAGCTGCAGCTTCTTCAAGCTTTCGCGCAGACAGTCCTCGACTGTCTGGCCGGGTGGTATAATACCGAGCTTCGTCGTCACGTACAACGTATCGCGAGGGATTCCCGACGATGAGACGGCGTTACCAACGCCTTCCTCGTTCTTGTACCTCTCAGCGGTGTCGAGGTGTGTGAATCCGGTGGAGAGCGCGAGTACACAGGCATCCTTGCATTCTTTCAGGTAGAATGCTGTTCCGGAACCGAAGGCGATCCAAGGGACCTGACTACCGTCAGAGAGCTTGAAGGTCTTAACTGGCATCGCGGGGCGGGTTTGTGTCTGAAGCTGGGTTGGCGAGAGGGACAATGGTTTTACATCTTTTTAAAGCAGAGGAGATGCCATTAGTATCAGGAATCCGAGACGGAAGCACCCTTATACTCGGGACCGGCTTGACTTGTACGAGTTATTTGCTCATTGAAAAATAATTATGATGACTATCGCTGGCTATGGAGCAATGGAGAGCCAATCAACCATCAATATTTGAAGTCATGGTACTCAAGGTGTGAGAAGAGAGAGCCTGCTCTCACAGTACCAAAAAAAAAAGGCCAATCATGAACCAGGGTTTCAAAGTCACGGAACTCAAAAGACGTAAAGAGAGTTTCTATGACCTGATAAACGGCAGGCTTCTCAAGCATCGTCCGTCGGCTTCCTCCTTGATATAAAATCATTAATATTGAAGCTGCTCATGTTAATTCTAATATTGTGCATATGGTAGGCGTTACTTCTCGCTGTTTATCCGCCACCCGGTCAATAGAAAAGTAGTCTGTACAATATTGACTTCCCAAGCATTTTCTGAGGCAGACTCTGGCCTCTTAAATTTTAGAGATCATTTTCTGATATATATCCAAAAACAATTGTTCAAGACGTGTCTGTCTGTTGAAAGTCAGTAGTTGAAGAGGTGTCAAACAGCTCGGCTCTTGTGTCTTTTTATTCTGACCTTCTTGTCACTCGTCTTCTGATATACGCCGAAAAGAGTTTGCAAACCAAAACTTCTCAGGCAAATTTTTGGTGATCTTCATCGCGCGCTGCGTCTATGTAGTCTCTGCCTCGCTCTCTCTCTCTGCCGCGTCTCGAACAGCCTGCCATGTCTACCGCCGACGTCGACGCCTCCCTCTCAAATTCAAATTCACATATATCATCATCGCAGAATGTCCCCGCACCATCAACGTCCTCCCCAGTCTCGAATCCAAATCCAAATCCGCACCCTTCAACGCCAACACCATCCTCAGACGACCTCGACGACCTCCTCCTTGACTGCCGATACGGCGAACGCTACCCCGTCTCTCAATTCGTGGAGACGTACGGCGTCACCGCGCTTGCGAATGCGCGCGATGAAAGAGGGAACAACGTGCTACATATGTGTGCGGCGAATGGGCATGACGGTGCGTGCGCTGTTTTCTTTCATTCTCTATCGTTTTTTTCCAATTTTATTTCTTCTTTGGATCACCCTTACTACCTTACCACTCGTTCTTGCTCTCCATTATTTTTCCGCTATTGAATGAAACAGAAACTCACGTTCTTTCTGAATCATCACAGACATCCTCACAGACATCCTTTCCCTCCCGTCGCTCCCTCCGACGTTGATCACATCAGGCAACGACGTAGGAAGCACGCCTCTCCACTGGGCGTGCCTCAACGTGCAACTCGCATGTGCGAAGCGACTCGTCGCTTTCCGACCCTCTTCATGTCTCTCACCAATCTCCGATCCCGACTCGGCGCCGCCGAACTTCGACTCAAAATCAAAATCCGAAGGACAGCAAGAGCGAGACGATGACACGGTAAAAAATCTCGGACTCGGTCCAGCCCTCATCTTCGCGCGTAACGCCGCAGGCCATACCCCCTCGGCGAGGCGGAGCGCGCGGGGTGGGACGAAGGCGCACGCTGGCTTGTCAGCGTCATGGATCTCCAGCTCGAACCTTCCTCCGTTTCTATCAACGCTGAAGAGGCTGATACGAGCCAAGGAGATGAGGCAGATACCAACGTTGAAGCGAAGAGGGCAGGAGAGGGCGAGAGGGATGAGGGCGGGAAAGACGGTGATGGAGACGAAGAAGTAGAGGTAGAGCTTGCACGACTACGCGTCTCGGACGGCGATCTCTCTATCCCATAACAACCTCGCCCTTTTCTGCGGTCCGGTCTTGTCCTTCTCGTCTGCACGTCCATTTTGGATTTCGCGTCTTGGCTCCGGATCGGGACAAAGAGGAAGGGGAAGGGTTGAACTGCAGAGTGTCTGGGAGAGTATGAGAGGCAAACCTGAGTTGACAGTGCACGTCTATTGCATATACATCGATGGAGAAAGGGGGTACGGTTCTTTACCCATCCACTGGTCCATCCGATTCTAACCATCCGTCTTCCGCTCAGTGGCATCACGGTGCAGCACTCGATATCCTTTAGATCTACCAATAGCCTTCTATTGCATACCATTCTACATGTGTAGCCGCATTGTCACATCATCGACAGGGCATAGCAGGACAGAACCAATAAACAATCGAGACAGAATGGGGACGAGGAGAAAGAACAAACGTCTACCGAGATCTCGTATCTACGTACGTTCAACGACAGCATAGAAAAATGAAAAGGCGCGCATGTCGCAAACATGTATATCGGTGACATGCTGGGCTGCATCCCGGGGACACGCACTGGATGATTTCCGATTCAGACTCCCATAGCAGCACGATCGCTAACTTGCTCTAGATCTTCGAGACGAAGCTCTTTTCTGATGCATCCATTGATAATATATAATACAAGTTTGTACCATTGAGTCGTTTCAAACGTGTAAATACGTTGACCGAAACGCAAAAAACTTTCGCCAAACCTTTGAATTAGAACTGATATGCACATGAACGGGAATGCAGAAGAAGGCTGTTATAAATTTGACCTCTCCCAATCTCAATCTCAGTAAGCGGCTTGCTTATCCTGGTCAGTAAGTGGGACGTACTAGTTCACCGATGAAAATTCAAACCAAAGTGAGAAGTAGCACAGTAAAGCGATATTGAAAACTTACCATGACATCGAGTATCGGCTTCGCGCTCACATTCCCGGCTTCATCCTTGTCCACCTGATATATCTTCTGCATCCCGACTCCGACAGGGATGAACATGCGTCCGGGCGCCTTCAGCTGGTCAACAAGAGCCTTCGGAATTTCTGGCGCGGCTGCCCCGACGTGAATTGCGTCGTATGGGGCAGCAGCGGGCCATCCTTTTCTGCCGTCTCCCACAACCATCTCGAGTTCGCCGCTCTCAAGGGCGGGACCAAGTCCGTCCTTGCGGAGATTCTCGATAGACCAGGCAACGAGCTCTGTCATATGATCGATTCCGACAACCTTTCCCAGCGGGCCTGTTTCTTCGCGGCTATCGGAGCGGACGAGATGGTGGAAGATCGCGGCGGTGTATCCTGAGCCGCTGCCGACATCGAGTACACGAGATCCGGGCTTGAGAAAAGGAAGAAGGTTCTTTGTTGCCTCTGCATGCTGTTGAGCGAGAAGTCGGTGAGATACGCACACGAAACGCTCATAACAATTGAAGTACCATGTGAGGAGCAGAAATAGTCGCATTACACTTTATTGCTCTAAAATCAAGGTTAAATGAGTGAAGGCTGCCGATTGTCAATCAAACGACTTACTGAGGAGCATCGATGTAAGCGTCCCGCTTGTCGAGTACGTAGTTCTTTCGATCCACTTTCTTGAAAACCTACTACGGCCAAAGAGTCGACTGTTAGCAGAGCTGCAATCACTCGTTCATATGGACAGAAACCGTACACACCTCTGCGACCGTGTCAGAGTCAATCAAGTCGCTTGCACGCATGTTTGAGATGAGTTGCTCGTTTGTATTTCCGCTGCAACGGTATGCCATGCCCGCTCGAAATCGGGAGGCTTTATAGAGCTTGTGTACGTGGTGACGAAAGTTCATGACGCGTGATTCCGCTTACCGACGCGCGAGATCATAGAACCGTTTTCGGAAAGGACTCTCTCTTCGATTCATCCTCATGCTTTCACAAGTTTCTTTTTTATTTTCTTACTGCGTCTTCCATACCGAGCTCCAACTCGGCATCACCGTACTCAAATCAAATCTGTGAGGAGACAGAAAAAAGATGAAATAGATCAATTCGGTGGGCTCGGCCCAGTCCCTATCTTCGAGAATTGCGCCGAGGGCCTTGCATTTCTCAGCGAGGAGGAGCGCGCTGACTCCCCAGCGTCAAGGTCTGGTCTTTCTATTCAGTATCGCCAGTTCCAACGGCTCCAATGATTGTGCGCAAATGGATAAGTCACGTGCGGTCCAGCTACGCTTCGTCCTCCCATCTCAGAGAAAGGACATGCGATGGTTCAATCAGTTGTCTGGAAGATTAAAACTTCTAGTTTCATCACATGTTCTGTGTTGCCTCGCGGTAAAGACGTGGATCAGTCATCTTAATATACAAACGCAACCCCCTACTTTTACATAGCCACAAGCTGACTAAATTCGGACTTTGAATTGTTTGATGCTTCCTTTTTCCTTCTTCAGTCATTGCATCACATGCTCCTGCTCCGGCCAGCTCCGAAATATTTGATAGCTCAAAGCGGCAACATGCAGATCATCACATGATGTCCGCACATGTGCACACATCCGTGAGCAGACCGGTCTGTCAACCCATTTCCCATATGAAAAAAAATTGTAAAAAATATGAAAAAAAAATCACAAAAATCAGGGAAAACCATTATAATTAGATCATGCTCTTCTCTCAAAAATTTGATGACTACAAGTGGTAATTCCAAAGCAGCAGCATGCAAATCATCTACAATCAATTTTATACTTTGAGCTCAAATGACTCATTCCTCATATGAAAAAGTTAGGAAAAATGCTGAAAAAAATAAGTCAATTAGAAAAATATTCTGCTATCTTATCCATGTGTATTATAAAATTAATTTCAGTAGAAAATCAACCAATTGGAGTCCATTGAGAATTACTCTCACAATATGTAAATCACTGACCTGGCTCATGCCAGAGTATACATAGCACAACTCAGTATAAGTGCATATAAGCTTTGGATGAGTTGGGAAGTAAAGGGAATGTGAAAAGGGCATGAACTGAACATAATGTGTCAGACTCCAAAGGTCTGGAGGCTCCCACTGAGTCTCAGACTTAGACTCCTCATAATTGTAGTACAGCTACATGGTTGTGTTTCAGAGTTTGTGTCTTGGAATGTCAGACACTCAATACATCAGAGTCAAGTCATGATGTATAGGAAGTCAGCAACATGTTAGAAGTAGTGAGAATACTCTGGCAGGCCTACACCTCATGACTTGAGCATGTTGTATGGATGGTGTGTTCAGCCTCTGTAGTCACTGACACAGTGACGGTAATTGATAGCACCTCTGCTCTCTTGACTGGCTACCCCTCGATGGTCAAACCTCGCGTTTTCATCAGACTTCATCTGTTAGAGGAGGGAGACAGAGATGGAGCTCAGCAATTGTGTATGTGATTGTCTATCCTCCAAGAATACCTCTGTAATGAACTCGGTCATGTCCTTCTGAAGTTCCAGCAGACTGCGGAACCAATTTGGATTCATCTTTGCCTGGCACCACCTTTTGCTCACTGCGATGATTGACTCACCGAGCACAATTAAATGTAAAGCAGCTCAGAAAGGCGATGCACTATCAAATGTGCACGACCTCTCTGGCGCTATTCACTTCGGAGGTTTCAGGCGAGTCTCAAATTGTTTTGTTGTATTAATCACATCCACGAGACCAATGGTTTGTATCAGGTATTTCTTGACGCAGCATTATGTTACTAAGTGTGTTGAAAAAGCAGAATTTTCCAAGATTACAATGATTCTTTCAGTGCGAGTGCCAGATACACGTGCATATAGGCTTAGTCTTACTTAGCAGACTCTTATTTTGATCCGGTTGAGTTGATCTTGACCTTCTTAAAACATGTTCTATCACTACTGGTGGTGACTGTATAGAACACCTGATCCTGTGTGTTTTGGCTGCGATGCTTCTTCTGGCTGCGAGTCTCTTTATCAGCTATACTATTGTCTGCTACTTTCTCAGATTTACTCTGGACAGGATATCATGATGCATTACATAGAATCGGCATATGTGATCAAAGTATCTTTATGTTAGTGGCGCTCATATCATGTTGGGAGGCATCATCATTCAAATGGGTATGTCCGCAATTCGTCTATAGAGCTCACACCGCTTGACACTCTGTCACGTAGTCGCCATCACCATTTATGTTGCGCTGGCCTCTGAGTTCCTGGTCCGGTACTACACTCATAATCCAGTGCACCAGGTAGTGTCGGAATTAGATGAAGGAAAAGGTATGCTCGATCGTAAGATACAGCTCATGATCTTCGGACTGTCTCCTAGTAGGGTCTGTATATTCATTCGGTATGTGCATGACTTCATCATACATTTGAGCATGAGGGTAATTTCATTTGAAGGGCCGCATACCGCACAATCGAGCTTTCGGATGGATGGTCAGGTCGGATTACTACGACCGAGAGCTACTTCAGTCAGTCATTTTACACATCTTTTTCAGTTTCATGGCTTACTGTGTCATTGCAGATGTTTTGGAGGGCGGAATGATACATCACGAAAAAGTCGTGTCGCCTGTATAGCCTTGTATACCTTGTAAGGTAATATAAGTCTGTTAGTCAGCTTGTCATGTGCCAAAATGTCTTCGAGTCGAATACAAGCTTGTTACAAGAGTTTTTGTGCAATGCAAGGCATATACAAGACAGATAGATAATTACAAAAAATATACTATACTTTTATCATTTTGTATTCTGATTATATGCCCTCTGAAAGTCTGGTGTCCAAGCTGTAATGTATTTATTCTACTGATTATGCCTGACAATGGAGCTGGAAGGCTCTTCACCAGTTTATATGTTGGGTGTCAGCATGTCAGTCAGCATATCAAATACTTATCAGCCTTCACATAGCATACAAGATAAATATAAGTTAGATAGATGCTTACAGGAAATGCACATTTATTTTTCTCATATTATATGACACTTATATGTCCTTCAAAAATCTAATGTCTAAACTGTAATGCAGAGGAGAGAAGAGAGTACAGGGTGGAAGGCACACTGAAGCCATACTGACAAGAATGAAGACCTCTGTGATCGTGAGCAAGCACCTGACAACCAGCAAAGAAAGGCCCTAAGGCTCCACACAGTCCAACTCGACGTAGCCCAGACCAGTACCCCGCACCCATATCCTACGCATCCAAACCCATAAGTCGCGAAAGTCGTTGCACCAGCCTATACATGACCACCAAGCCGGAGCCGGAGCCTGAGATCAACAGTGGTGAGACTATCCAGCATGGACATCGACATGGATGCCTATCCCTGTTCGTCAATCCCGTTTCCGTATCCAATTCTGCCCATGCCGCCAATAGGGTTCCGCAGCGTTGTGTATTATACACATACGGCTTTTGCGTATACGCATACGGGCCGTATCGTATAGAGATTTTCACAGCAAAATATATGCGCGTATTTATACGCCCGTATCCGTATAAGAGATTTGAGAAATTGCCGTATACGGCATATACGCCGTATACGGCAAGAATGAGTAAGCTACCCAAGGATGGCCTCCACTTTGCTGTGGCCGACAACTGTGATGTGTGTGTGCGACTACTCGCCCGCTTCTGCCTCCTTGCTGTCACTGTCGGCGTGTCGACCGTCACTGACAAACGCGCTTACTTCTCCAACCACAGGTAGTGTGTCGATGTCTTCGCTCCCGGTCTCAACATCCTATCAGCTTGGAACTCTGGTCCCTACGCTGTGAACACCATCTCAGGTACGAGCATGGCGTCTCCGCATACCGCTGACCTTCTCGCATACCTCCTGTCTATCTACCCATCCGCCACATTTGACCCAGCACTCGGTGATCTTTCCCTGCCGGCGTTCAATGGCGCGTGTCCCTCGTCACCGTCCGTGTTTCTTGCGCAGAGCTATGTCCACGCGTACATGTACCTCCCTGGCTGGCTCACGCGTGTGCTGCCCAAGCCTGCGCCTCGCGACGCCCGATGCACATACAGGCCCGACGCTTCCTGTGGGCTCACCGAACCTGGTGATCTTCCACAATGCAATGGACAAGGTGGGCCGCAGTTGGGTTGTCGATGATCTCATCCCGAGCCTTTGAGCACCTGTGTACGATGCATGTCGGGTCTCTTGATGACGTCGAGCTGCGAGGACCTGCAACGAGCAGGCAGATGACTTGCAGAAGCTGCTGCGTGCTGAGGTGCCGCGTGAGGCATGAGAGGAGTTTTGTACCATTCACGGGCGCCGGGAACCAGGGGCGAGATGAAGGGGTGCCGATAGTGAAGAGGAGGGCGAAGTGGGGCATGTCGGAGAATTTGGAGAAGCTGAAGGAGCTCACGGCAAAGGATTACTCGGTGAGCCTGGCATCATACCTTCTACAACAAGCTCCATGTGCCACTCTGCAGACACCACTAAACCCGAAGGCGAACAGGGAGAAGATAACATGGGTTATGTTCTCCCTATGCCCCTGCCCTCACCCATGCCGGCATGCTGCATCCCGACGAAGATGCTTGGCTGTAGCGAGTCATACTTACGGATGAAGCATGTTAGTAAGTGAATCGGAGATCTCTGTTCTGCAGCCGGTCACTGAGCTTAACCGCTTATCAAGGAGCTCAATGTGCACATCTCCACACTCCACGTCTAGATATCATGTCGGAGATGCCCCTGAGGCTGGTTTTATTAGGTGAGCCCTGCGGTTGCATCTGATTGGAATTCTTGCTGACCGCATATGAAAAGCATGTCACTTTAGCCTGTACCTTTGTTTCTTAAGTAGCTCTCAAACATGAAAATTTCTTCTGCATCTGCATGTGAGTGCTGAGCTTCAGATCACTTTGATTAGATTGACAACGGTAGGTGCCACTGATGTATACTTAAGCACACAAGGAGGGGGATTACAGTCTCCCCGCTCCTACGCTTCTGCCTCAGCCTTGGATCGGACAACCCTTTCGATCCGAGATCCTCACCGTGTTTCAAATGGATACCGCCTCAAAGGATGCAAAGCGAAAACACCGTGAAGAAGTCGACCAGAGCAACATCATGAGTGAAAAACGGCATCGCGTATTGTCATTGAAGGTTCGCGAGAATGCAGATACAAGTAAAAAAGGTGGCACGAAAATGATGCAGCAGGGCAACACTGCTTCAGGACCTGATTCAGCTGGTGATCCCAATAGTGAGCAGGAGACAGACGAGTTGGAGATGCGATTAGGCTCAGGCTTAGACTCGGAAGGCACCACAGATGATGAGGTACGCATTGTCATAACCTGTATATTGTAAGTTGCTGATATATCCATATTGCTTGTGTGATTTATAGGGAGATGAGCACCTATTGCAACGTGTGATTAGGCCTGTGCAACCACAGAGAAAAAGTGTGCGTACTAAAGCATAATAATACTCTTTCATGCTGACAGGTTGTCTAGGGCTCGAATGCGAAGGGAAAGACCACAGCAACTACAAAGAAGGTGGCGAAGACACCTGTAGAGTCACCAGTGGTACCATTTGCAATGGCGGCGTCTCAGTCTCTTCAATCAAACGATAATGATGATGACGATGTTATAATCATTGACCAACCAGTGAGTACAAAGGAAAAGGAGTTCAAGGTATGCGCAACCAATTTCTTTTATATGCTTTTCATATTCTAATAATGCTGTAGATCGGCGACAATCCAGCTCTACTTTTCTTCAAGAAGATCAAGTCTGACGCAGATAGCCACTCAGTTGCAGGAGACTCGCATTATGAGTGTAACCATCCACATAATGGTCTCTCAAAGATATTTAAGATCACTCGGTCAATGCGAGGGAGTGTAACAGGTATGTTCATAGGTGTCATAATGTACCAATTCTTCTAACATACTTATAGGCCTCATTCAACACTTGGAAAAGCACCCAGACATATACGCACTGTATAAGCACCTCAAGATAGTCACTATCACTAGACTGCCGACCACCGGTGAAGTGGCTATCGCAAATGGTACTTGTAAGTAAGAAAACATGTCATTAATACCTCATTAAAATAATATTCTATTCCTTGTGCTTAGTGGTGCCAACGCGTGAGCAACTAAAGGAAATTATTCCCAATGTGCCCAATACTGTCACCATAACAGATATGTTTCACTGCCAGGATCACGGAAGAATAGTAAGTACTGTGCTCTAGTTCCGAATCTGCACCAGCTAAAAGTGCATCGGAGTACCTTTATACTCTATGGCAACCTTATCGTTAACTGCTTCCACATGCTAACAATACATACAGGAACCTTGGGATCAAGTGACATTCAAACAGTTTCTCATTGAGTGGCTTGTCGTTGATGACCAGCCTTTCACGGTAGTCGAACAAACACATTTTCAACTGTTACTACGCTTTGTGTCCAGACGCGCAAGTCTTTCTATACCATCTGCAGACACAATGAAACGGAGTGTGAAGGAGATGAAAATGGATGATTTTCGTAAGACAAAGGATATGATCACGGTATGCGCATCTCATATTTTTGATTCAATTGTAATCTTATTGTGCTTTCTATTAGAAACTTGACTCAAAGGTCGCGCTTTCTCTTGACGCATGGTCTTCAAGTAATGGTTATGCATTCCTCGCTATTGTCATGCACTTCATAACAAATGATTGGGAGCTAGGTAAGGCCAATTATCTCAAAGGACTCGAAGATTAATGATCATAAAATATAGACGAAAAACTTATTGCCTTTGAAGAGATCACTGGCCGTCACAGCGGTGATAATATAGGTGCAATTGTTTGGCAAACACTGGAGCGGTATGGAATAAAAGAGAAGGTATGAGTCCCTAGAATTGTCATACTAATCACTAATGTTATTGTTACTATTTAGCTAATTGCAATTAACTGCGATAATGCCTCAAATAATGATACTATGCTGAGATACCTGGAGACGCAAATGCTTGCTGAAGGAATAGCTTTTTCTGCAGATCAAGCTCGCATGCGATGCATGCCACATACTGTGCATCTTGCCGCCATGAAGGTAGTATCCTAGCATTTGTTGTATAGTAAATAACTAATGTTTCTCTTTATTCAGCTTCTCGAAGCAATCGGGGCAACAAACAGTGTTACCGAGGAGTCAGGAAGCTATCAGGCAGACATGAACCCACCAGATGAGGATGAGGAGGCCACTCGTGAAGACGGCCTTGATGACTCTGATGATCTTTCTGAGGTATTGACATCCCTTGCAAAGGTATGCAATGAAATTACAATCTTAATGGCTGATACTGATTATATTCAGCTTCGGAAACTTGTTCGTATGATTAGATCAAGCCCTCAGCGACGTCAGGAGTGGATTGCACAAGTTACAACCACGCTAAAGGAAAATGAAAGTAGTAAAGAGGCTATTTCATTGATGCTCATTCTTGATGTCCCGACACGCTGGTCATCAACTCACCAGATGCTTCGTGAGTCTTTCTTAGATTCAATTATAATTTATTGGCTTAAAGTTTATTTGTTTTGTTATGAAGGTCGTGCACTCCGATTTCAACTTGCCATCGATAGCTTCTGTGCAAGACGTGAGTTCCGTGTATATGAGCTTGATACAAAGGACTGGGCAGCCAT
>NBAY01000148.1:0-51082 GCA_002794775.1 Porodaedalea pini | reverse complement strand
AGGATGCTCTGCGAAGACTTGGCCCTGGCGAGGTGAGTCACTGAGAGGTACACATACTGATAATGGCAAAACTGAGAGTTACCTTTTCTGAGAGCAACACATCCACAGCTACTCCTCCCTTCTCGAAGAATATGTTAAGATGACGGAAGAAGGACTGCTCAATACACGCTGGTTTACTTGTGCGGTTATTAGGAAGAACTTCAACTTCCGAAGAAGTAGAAAGTGTCATCCACATGGTGCGTCGTCTGTGGAACTAACAGCTTCGGGCGACTCTTACTTGAAGATGTGCCACTCGGTTTTTGATTTTCCGTCTCCGGTGCTATTGTGTGAGTTTACGAGACTACCCAGAGGGTTCTGCCACCGCCGAAGAAGTTCAACCCTAATCTGGAAGGCATCGATCGGCGTCATGATTACACGCATTTGGCTTACGTGCTTCGCTTGCCTTGCATTTGTCAGTCAGCGTCCTCTGATTCATACTGGAAGTAGCGTCGAGCAAAAGGAATTGCACAAAGGAACCTCCTAACAAATATTCAACTCGAGGGTTATAGTAAATAATATAAGACAGAGAGGATGATGGATGAAACGCTATCAATCTGATTCAATCCATGTTGTTCACTTCTGATATTAAAAAAAAAGAGCAGAAAGCGGAATCCAGACGGTGACCGGACCGCGATTGCGACAACGAGGCAATGCAGCTAGTCAGAAACAGGTTTAGAAGATTTCCAGCCAATGCAGATTTTTCAAGGCTCATCTGGACGGGTTTGGAGAGGAGTTGAAAAGAGCTCGGCGAGCAGACTAAGACAGACCGTAATTTCAAGAGGTCTCATCGACGGTTAGGAACTGGACGAGGGATGTAAGAAACCTATACCGGAGAGCTTGAAGGTCAACAGCTTTTCGAAGACAGATCCGGTCCAGCCAGGTAAGGAGAGCCAAATGAACTTGCGAGTATGACATGATACAAGTGCCATGGGAGGAATTCCCGATAGGCATGAACCACAGCTACGTCAAATTTAGTCGCTGGCTTGTACCTTCGTTTTCGAGCAAGCCATCCTTACGATCATTGTGGAGTCCAGCATTTTGTAACTAAGTCCCCACGAGATCAAGTCGATGGCATGGACCGTCGGTCTAGAGAAAGCTTTATTTCGGATCTTCGTGGTCGCTCGTCTCAACAATTTTTCAACCATGCCAAACACCGCATTGTCAAGATGCTTCCAACCCTTGCCCATCGCCTTAGATTCATGCGTGTTGCAAATATACATAACGTGTGTTTTCATTATCATCACGTTAAGAAGCTGTGTCCTACCTTGCAAGCCAAGGTAAACGATGAGAATCGATGTCAGCAAGGGAGAATGATTTAAAGGCGCACCTCCAAGGTATTCCTCAACATCACGACAATTTTATTTCCATGATGACAATAAGCTGACTGAAAACGGAAGTGCAGCATTGCACGTCAAGGGTGTGGAGAGTCTAGACACCCGAAATTCTGAAGTAGCCGGCAGTGGCGCGTTCGATAGTACTCTGACAGCCTGGACCGTGGACTGTGGAGGATCGAGTGCCGTATACACTTGGATATTGCAGATACGTCCAGGTATTCTTGGCCATGTTGATTACTACTGTTGATGGCTGTACGTGAGTTGGTTGCAGTACTAGTTACTGTATATCTAGCTCCCGACCCCGCCCCACTCGCCTCGCGATCATCGAGTCTTCTATGTCTCAAAGGCGCATCGAAGCTCGAAGTTATTAAGGTACAATGGACTCGAAAGGGGTGTATTTCACTCGAGAGTAGATTGTGGAGAGGGCCACAGAGGGGACACGGGTGCTTTCATGCTCTTCGAGGGTGCAGCGCGTTAACTGCGCATAGATATTGAATACTAAAGGACGAAGTGCTTTAGAGAAGATAAGATTGAAGGATCCCTCGTATCTTGTTTGCCTGGTGAACTCGGAGTCGGGGGAGCGGGGAGAGGGTTGGGTTCTCCGATTTAGTCAATGAATCGAGAACTCTCGGGAGCTCTGCGTGGAAGACGACATTGGCCCCTTCACGTAGGCATGCGTGGACTCTGGCGGAACACGGAACAAATAATGAATGGTACATACAGGACTCACAGGTTCAATCAAATTCAAATGCAGCAAGAGATTGATATGGTGCACCGGCAGATCAAGCGCAGCAAAATCAGGTGCACCTGTGCAATTGAGTGAGTCTCGGAACCTGAACGGGTCAAAATAGTTGGCTTGGCCAGCTGTTGCGCACTCGTATGTCACCCAGCAATTGGGATCCGGGTTATGGCTCTGCTTTGGATTCTGAGTGATTCCCGCGTGCGCTCGGGAGTGGAGCGCATTTTGTTCTCGAGATGCAAATTCACTAAGTGTATCAGCTAGATGGATGAGTGTATTAGGATTGCGAAGAGAACCTTGAGCAGGTTGGCGGTTATCTTCTCGGGACGTATCTCCGTCATACACTTCGAGGTCTCACCGAAAGTAGATGAGAGAGTCGCGCCGTCCGCTGCACGCCATCCGCTCATTTGCTTCTGGCCCGCCACCTGCCGCCCTACCACCCTCTCTTCCTCTTCGCCCACCCAGTGTGCTGGCGTGCGAGCGCACACATCGCTCGCCTAGCTTCTTCGCTTCGCCCGCTGCTGCTTGTTTACTAGATGACGCATGCATTCAAGTCCTTGGAGCGGATGCTAAGAATGACTGCCCGATTTTGACGCGGGCGACATAGCACATGCGCCACGCGTACACGTCTGCAGGCAATCAACACCCGTGAACGACGACACCTTGTTGGTATGGATGGTGTGGAACGATGCACACACGCACATCTAGAACGCATACTCTCCGGCTATCTTCATCATTTACTTGCTTGCACAGATACATGCTCACGCTTGTCGGAGACGCATTGGCAGCAAAAGGGGAAACCATCGACCAAGGCATGCTTGTAGCCCAAGTCGAAGATGCGGGTCTGGAATATTCGCAAATGCATGTTTTAGTTTGCAACAAGAGTAGCACACTCACCTTCGTATCAGGGACAATATCAATGCGGTTGTACCGCGACCTTGCGTATGGCTCGTTCTCGCAGCACTTGTAGCAACGAGCACAACAACACATTTTCTGTGCGAGGATGATGCAGCACGTCCACGTCGTATCCTGGCACATTTAGAAAACTACAAAGGGGCTGTAAATGTGTTGTTAGCATGTTTAGATAGTCTTCATATAGGTCTTTCTTAAATTCTTTGCTTACGTTGCATTAATATTGTGGGTATGCTCGTGGACGACGAATCGGACGATGAGGCGCGTCATCCTGGTTGCTTGGTTTGGCAATCGACCTTTTGGGAGCCAGTCACGGTGTGGCTGGCTCAAAAGCCCGGGCTTATCGGCCTCAAATCAGTTTATACCTTCGGTTTTAAAATACTAAAAAAATATGTATTGAAGTTGCATAGATATGCAGGTAAATCTATCCAAGTTTTGTACTTTATAGCTGGCTAACTATGTATGCAAAAATGCGGCATTAATATTGCTCTGCTCATGGAAGTCTGTACATCTGGAAGCAAGCTTAAGTGCGATATTCCTCTACATGACGATGCGACAAACCTCTCAAGACCTATGTACATAATCTCCTTCCATCAACATTGGTCCACAACATAGGAATAAATGTAATGTACGCTGTTGGCGGAAACAACTTGAACGTATTTTCAATTGCTGTGTACATGCATATGTTTGTGTCTTACATGATGGCTCCCTAAGTTTTATTATTTGCCCACAACATTAATCGAGTCTCTGTAGAAAGGAAGTAAAGTCAACTTTCATGCCAAAACATTGAACCACCAAGCATAGCAAGTCATAGAAATAACGTTTATCGCGGGCACATCTTTCAAAAGCTATATATACCTACACCGAACCCAGGAAGCAAAACCAGTCTTTGCTCATCGAGTACATACTCCTATTCCTTCGCTGCCACTACTATTGTCATTAACAGGAGCCCCTGCTACGAGCGTACACAAATTGTCCTATGACTTGTGGTCAGATCACACTTTCCTTCTGGATTTGTACGCCTCGTTCCCTGAGTCGGAGTCTGGTCAACTAAGTCGATTACCTGCGTATTCGATTTTATTCAGCATACCTTGGTGTGAAAGCGACTTAAAAGGAGATACTGATTGCATTGTCGGACTTGGAATAGCATAGGGGTAAAGCACACTCACCTATGAGGATAGGATTACGTGTAAGTTGCTAACTCGATGTCCTGCTGACATTCTGACAACTGTTCTTCGACATTTATATGCCGAGGGCCAGGTATAGTAGACGGCTTTGAATTTTCCGACCACTGTATAGTGAGTGCTCCCTCTGAAAAGTGTTCGACTAAGTTGACCAGCATCTTCTGGCTCATAATTCCCATAAATGCCATAGCGAAGCCGGTCAAGATTATGATATAGTCCACCTGCAACGAACAACCATTTACTTGTTCCCGAGAAAAGAAACGCGGAGAGTGTGGAAGACTTACGCCTTTGACGTCCCACATGATCCAATTCGCGACGTCAAAGATAAAAACACTGTGGGATTTGTGAGTGTACTCAATTTCCTGGTGGAAGAAGGACAAAGTAGCATATACATACACGAAGAAGTACATGATCGAGTCTCTCACCAACAGGTTCATTACTCGGCTTTGCGAACCTGATCCATGCATCCTGAAGCTTTGTATCCCTTTGTTAAGGGCAAGCGCAAAAAGCAGTACTTCGTTGAGAGTCAGCGGTACCCAGTATGCCTTGTACCAGTTGGGTAAGCTAGTATTAGCGCATATATGCATATAAGAGCCTGGTCCGAAGTCGACGAACATCGCTGAATGTTCAAAGTGGTGAGACTAAAGTTCAGATGAAGAAACCATGAGATTCGAAAAGACTCACCGGTCTGGTCTTTCAATGCAAAGACAGATATTATGATGCTCGTCGAAAGTACACAGAATAGAGAGGCGGAGAGTAAAGCGAACATTTTACGGCTCTTGTTGTACATTGCGTAGATCCGAATTTGTAGGGCGACTTTCAAGGAGAAGGTGGTAAGCAGTTGTCGGTCAAGAGGTGTATAATGTCATACATTCAATGAAAATGGTGAGTATAATTCCCATTAACCAGTAGAATCGTATCCAGGTTTGACCTATGCTTTAATTCAGGCTTCTGTTGATCTGAATTGGATTAAAAGCTCACATCTGCAAAGTATAGGTCATTATGTAGCGCCATGTTAGACTATAAGTATAGGAGAGCGACGCACAACTGATCAGAAAAATAAATGAGGTCAAAACACATTACTCGAATGATATTGAGATGTAGATACCTCATTAGAAGGCTGCGGCAGGAACAGGACTGTTTGCATCTCTTCGTGAGATCGATTCTGATAAATAATCATCTATACGCGTACCAATATTTATCGCTCTACAAATCACAGTTCAGAGTGCGATAGCAATGTATGCAGCAGGGAACTCACACCATCACAAATAGCGTGCAATACCGTATCTGAGACGATTGCGTGAGAGAAAGGAAATCCAAAGCCAAGATGCCACTTACAACAAAATAAAGAAACCTTCCAATGCCGGTTCCGGATTTCTATACCGAGTTGTTGAAATAATTTCTCGTCTGGAGAATCCCCTTTGCTTACCCACATGAACTCGACCGCGCGGTCGTAGGTCGTTACTGTGCATTAGAAGGTGATGAGCTCCTAGAAATGTCGGTTATATCGCTAATGACTTACACAAATCATAGACGTAGAGGACAGTAGAGGACACTGGGTAAACCACAGTGTTTGTCAGTCTACAGCTCGCACGCAATTGAAGAAACAGTACGAACAGAAGCATATCTTGGTTAGCTTTATGACAATGATATTTGCTATCGCTGTCTCAAGGACATCATCGAGACCTGCAGGCGCATCTCTAGTGGTAGCGGTAGCCATAGCCTGAGGTGGGGAAGAGTGTAAGAGATGGGTGCGACTCGGAAACCTAAAGCGAAATCTTTACGTTGTCCAATTTTGCCCTCCAATAGACTTCTTGATCATATCATGACAGTCATTAATATTATGATCATCGAAGAACTTTCACGCTGCAGAGAGGTCTACCGAGGCGCACATACACAGGTAATAACAACATATTGAAAGTTACCCTTGTTGAAAACGATACCCTCCACAGCTACTCTTCCGCCTACCGAAGGATATGTCAGGATGACCGAAAGACTGCACCTATGCACGCCGCGCACTGTGCTATTATCAGGAAGAAGCAGGAAACGGCATCAAGATGGTGTGCCGACTGCAGTGCCAACAGCTTCGGACAACTCCTACTGGCAGATGCTCCATCCTGCTTTTGATTTCCCCGTCCCCGGCGGTACTGCGTGAGTTGTACGGGACTACCCAGAGGGTTCTGCCCACCGCCGGGGTGTGAAGAAGTTAAACACTAATTTGGAAGGCGTTGATCGGTGTCATGCTGACATGAATTTGGCTTCCGTGCTTCGCTTGTCTTGCATTTGTCAGTCAGCGTCCTTTGATTCATACTGGAAGTGTCGTCAAGCGAGACGAACCGCGAAAAGGAACCTCATAACAAATATTCAGCTCGGGGGTCATAGCAGAAAAAATATAGAACACAAAAGGATGATGGAATGATACACCATATCAATCTGATTCAATCGGTGTTGCTCGCTTCACGATATCATCCCAAAGAAGCAGAACGCGGGATCCAGAAGGTAACCCGACTGCGGTTACGGCAATAAATCAACGTACAGTACAAATTCCCGTTGTGCATACCCTCGTTTCCCACCCCAAGCCAATGCATTACGGCGGTTATGCAGTATGACATAACATTTTGGATGAGATGACCGGCTTTCCGCCGACAAAATCCTATGCATTACGGAAGAAATGCATTAAACATGCATTATGAGAACTTGTACTGTAGTTATAAAGTGCGAAACAGGTTCAGATTTTCCTAAGTAATGCAGGGTTTTCAAAACTCGTGTGGTCAGAGTTGGACAAGAGTTGAAAACAGCACGGCGAGCAGACTAAAATGGACCATAATTTCAAGAGGTTTCGTCGCCGACTTGGAACTGAACGATGGACGTAAGAAACCTATACGAAAGAACTTGAAGGTCAACAGCCCTGTGAAACAGATCCGAACCAGCCAGATAAAGAGAGCCGACGAACTTGCCGAGCATTACAAGATACGAGTGCCATGGGAGGATTTCCGATAGACGTGAACCACAGACAGTCTACCGAAGACTTTCTTTCATTCAGCATGGAGTCTAGCGCTTGTTTGACAAGTGCATGTCGCTAACTTGCACCATCGTTCTGGAGCAAGCCATTCTTACGATCATTGTGGAGTCCAACCCTATTCAGCTGAGTCCCTACCACATCAAGTCGATGGCATGGATCGTCGGTCTAAGGGAGGCCGCATTTCAGATCTCCGTGGCCGTTGATCTCAATATGTTGAGGTGCAAGACACCGCATTGTCAAGATGCTTGCCAACCTTTGCTATCGCCTTATATTCATGCATATTGTCCACAATCCTGTTGAAATAGACAGAACGAGTGTTTTCATTATCATCATGTTGAGAAGGTGTGTCCTGCCTTGCGAGGTGAGACAAATGATGAGAATCAAAGTCAGCAAGAGTGAACGAGTTCAAAGGCGCACCTCCAAGGTATTCCTCAACATTATGACAGTTTTATTCCCATGATCGCAACAAACCGACTAAAAGAGGAGAACAGCATTACACGTCAAGGGTGTGGAGAGTCTAGACAACGGAAACTCTGAAGTTGCCGGCGGTGGCGCGTTCGATAGTACTCTAGCAGCCTAGACCATGGACTGTGGAAGATCGAGTGTCCGGAGGCATTTCGAAATTGTGGGTGCGTACGGGTATTCTAAGCCACTTTGATTAATTACTATTGTCGATGGCTGTATCTTGAATTTCCGCAGTTATTTCTAGCTCCCGACCCCCGCCCCACTCGCCTCGCGATCATCGAGTCTTCCATGACTCAAAGGCACATCGAAGCTCAAAGCTATTAAGGTACAATGGACTCGAAAGGGGTGTTAGTATTTCACTCGAGAATAGATTGTGGAGAGGGACACGGAGCGGACACGTATATCTGTGCGTAGTTAACGCGCTGCACCCTCGAAGAGCATGAAGCATCGAATACTAAAGGACGAACGATAACTCGCTTCACTTTGTGTTACGTCTTCGTTTCAAAAAACATAAGTTTAGAGGATCCCCCGTGTCTTGTTTGCCTGGTAAACTCGGAGTTGGGGGAGCGGGGAGAGGGTTGGGTTCTCCGATTTAGTCAATGACTCAAGAATTGTCGGGAGCTCTGCGTGGAAGATGCCATTGGCGCTTCGCGTAGGCATGCGTGGACTCTAGCAGAACACGGAACAAATAATCAATCATGCATACAGGACTCACAGGTTCAATCAAATTCAAATGCAGCACGAGATTGATATAGTGCACCGGCAGATCAAATCAAGTGCACCTGTGCAATTGAATGCGCCTCGGAATCTGAACGGGTCAAAATAGTTGGTTTGGCCAGCTGTTGCGCACTCGTATACTAGTATGTTGCCCAGTAGTTGAGATCCGAGTTATGGTTCTGCTTTGAATTCTGAGTGATTCCAGCGTGCGCTCGGGAGTGGAGCGCAATTTGTTCTCGAGATGCATATTCACTAAGTGTATCAGCTAGATAGATGCGTGTATTAGGATTGCGAACATAACCTTGAGTCTGATGGCGGTTATCCTCGCCGGTCGTCGTATCTTCGTCATACATTTCATGACTCAAATCTTCGAGGTCTCACCGAAAGTGGATGACGGACTCGCGCCGTCCGCTGCACACGATCCACTCACTTGCTTCTGGCCTACCACCTGCCGCCCTACCACCCTTTCTTTCTCTTCCCCCGCTCTTGTGCCGGCGTGCGAGCGCACACCTGGCCCGCCTAGCTTCTTCGCTTCGCCCGCTGCTGCTTGTTTACTAGATGCCGCATGCATTCAAGTCCTTGGAGCGGATGCTAAGAATGATCTGCCCGATTTTGACGTGGGCGACAGCTCATGCGCCATGCATACACGTCTGCAGGCAATCAACACCCGTGAATGACGGCACCTTGTTAGTGTGGATGGTGTGGAACGATGCACACGCGCACATCTAGAACGCATCCTCTCCGGCTATCTTCATCATTTACTTGCTTGTACACATACATGCTCACGCTTGTCGGAGACGCATTGGCAGCAAAAGGGGAAACCATCGACCAAGGCATGCTTGTAGCCCAAGTCGAAGATATGGATCTGGCATATCTGCAAATGTATGCTTTAGCTTGCAACAAGAGTGGCACATTCACCTTCGGGCCAGGGACAACATTAATGCGCAACCTTGAGTACGAGCACGTCCACATCGCATCCTGGTGCATTTAAAAAAAAAAGGGGGCTGTAAATGTGTTGTGAGCATGTTTAAATAGCATTGATAATGATATAATTATAAGCCTTTCTTTGTTCACCTCTCATTGTGGGTGGCTGAGATGGCTCCTTGTGGCCGATGATGAGAAGCACGAAGAGGATGACGCGTCATCCTGGCTGCTTGATTTGGCAATCGACCTTTTGGGAACCAGTGTGGCTGGCTGGGCTTATCGGCCTTAAGTGCAATATGCCTCTACCTGACGATGCGACAGACCTTACAAGTTACAAGACCTGTGTACATGACCTCCTTCGATTTTCCTATAACGTAGGAATAAATGTTATGTATGTTGTCGGCGGATACAGCTTGAACAAATTTTCAATTGCTGTGTATGCGTCTTACATGAAGTTTTATCATTTGCTCACAACATTGATGAAGTCTCTGTGGAGAGGAAGCGAAGTCAACATTCATGTCCAAACATCGACTCACCAAGCACAGCAAGCCACAGAAATGACGTTCATTGCGGGCACATCTCTCCAAAGTTATACGTATATACCCTGCACCGAACCCATGAAACAAAAGCAATTTTTGTTCATCGAGTAAATCCACCTATTCCTTCGCCGCCGCTACTATTGCCGTTAATAAGAGTCCTGCTATGAGCGCTCACGAGCTGTCCCGGTACTTGCGATCAGAGTGCTATTTCGGACGAGATTTCTCCTTGAATCAAAACCTGATCAGCTAAATCGATTACATGTATATTCGGTTTTTGTCAGTGTACCTTGGTGTGAAAGCGACTCAGAAGGATACACTAATTGTATCGTTAGACTTGGAACAGCATAGAGGTGAAGCAAACTCACCTATGAGGATAAGATGACGTGTAAGTTGCTAACTTGACACCCTGCTGCCATTCTGACGACTGTTCTTCGACATGTATATGCCGAGGGCCAAGAATAGTAGACGGCTTTGAATCTTCTGTCCACTTTACAGCGAGTGATCTCTCCGAAAAGTGTTCGACTAAGTTGACCAGCATCCTCTGGCCCATGATTCCTATAAATGCCGTAGCGAAGCCGGACAGGATCAAGAGATAGTCCAGCTAAAATGAACAACCATTTACTTCTTTCCAAAAAAGAAACATGAAGTGCAGGGAAGACTTACGCCTTTGACACCCCATATGATCCAATTCGGGACAGATACAATAAAAACACTGTGGGGTTTGTGAGTGTACTCAATTTCCTGATGGTCGAAGGACAAAGTGACACATGTACATACACGAAGAAGTACAAGATCGAGTCTCTCACCAACAGGTTCATTACTCGGCTTTGCGACCCAAATCCATGACTTCTGAAGTTTTGCACTGCCTTGTTAAGAGCAAGCGCAAATAGCAGTACTTCGTTAAGAGTCCCTGGTGCCCAGTATGCCTTGTACCAGTCGGGTAAGTTACTAGAGCACATATGCATATAAGAACCTGGTCCTATATTGACGAACTCCGCTGAACGTTCAAAGTGTCGAGATTAAAGCTCAGATAAAAAAA
Source organism: Porodaedalea pini (assembly GCA_002794775.1). Lineage (NCBI taxonomy): Eukaryota > Fungi > Basidiomycota > Agaricomycetes > Hymenochaetales > Hymenochaetaceae > Porodaedalea > Porodaedalea pini. The sequence goes on along the minus strand of NBAY01000148.1, from coordinate 40,168 downwards.
CGATGAGATTTGAAAAGACTCACTGGTCTCGTCTTTCAACGTAAAGACAGAAATTATGCCATCTGCCAAGAGTACACAGAATAGAGAGGCGGACAGCAAAGCAAATATTTTACGACTCTTGTTGTACATTGCGTAGATTCGAATTTGCAGTGCGACTTTCAAGTAGGAAATAGTAAGTAGTTGTCCGTCAAGAGGACTCTAATGGCATACATTGAACGAAAATGCTGAGTATAATTCCCATAAGCCAGTAGAATCGTATCCAGGCTTGACCTAGGTTTAAATTCAGGCTTTTGTTGGCATAATGTGCATAAAATAGCTCACATCTGCAAAAAACAGGTTGTCATTAACGCTGTGTTAGCTTATAAACATAAGAGAGGAACGCACAACTGATCGAAAAAAGAAACGAGGTCAGAATACATTACTCGAACAAGGCTGAGACGAGCAGGCGTACATACCTCGCCAGAGGCCTGCGGTAGGAACAGGACTGTTTACATCTCTTCGTTAGATCGATTTTAATACACAATCATATATACACTTGCCAACACTCATCGCTCTACAAATCACAATTCAGAGTGCGATAGCAATGTATGCAGCAGGGCGACTCACACCATCGCAAATAACGTGCAATACCGTATCTGAACCGATTGTTTAAGAGAAGCGAAGTCTAGTGCATGAATGTCGCTTACCGAAAAATAAAGAAGCTTTCCTGTGCTGATCTCCGCTTTCTGTGACGAGTGTACGGCGTTGTGGACAATAATTTCTTGTCTGGAAAACTTGCCTGCTTACCCACATGAACTCGACCTCGCGATCGTGGGTCGTCACTGTACAATAAAAGGTGATGAGCTCGTAGAAGTGCCGGTAATGTCGGTAATGGACGTACACAAATCATAGACGTAGAGGACAGTAGATGACACTGAGTAAGCCACGTTGATTAGTCTATAGCTCGTATGCAAATGAAGAAAGAGTACGAACAGAAGCACATCTTGCTTAGCTTTATGGTAGTTATCGTTGCTATCGCTGTCTCAAGGACATCGTTGAGACCTGCAGGCTCATCTCCAACGATAATGGTAGCCATAGGCGGGGAAGATTGTAAGAGATGGGGTGCAACCCGGAAACGTAATGTAAAGTCTTTATCTCAGGTGCGTTATCTAAAATTGCCTCCATCAGACTTCTTAATCTCATCATCATGGCTATAACGATATGATGATCATCAAAGAGCTTCCACCCCAGAGAGTTCCATGAGCTGGCGGAAGTAGAAGACAAGCAGGTGGAGCTACTGAGGAGCACAAATGTTATGAATGCCGCAATTAGAAATTATCTTCGTCGAGTGTCGAGGGCGTTGCCCTCGACAGCTCTTCCCGACCCTACATGAGGATACTGTACGTTGGGATGATGGATGAAAGATCATATCAGTTCACGCCGCTCGCCCCATGATGTTATCAGAAAACAACAGATAGTGTCATCCAGATGGCGCGTCGACTGCGATGCCAACAGCGGGGCAATGCAGTGACTCAAGAATAGGTCCATGAATTCCCTAATGAAGATTTTCAGAGCTCGTCTGGATAGGATTCGACGGGACTTTGAAAGGGCCCGGCGAAATCCCGATAGACATGAACCGCCGCCAGTCTACCGTGACCTTTCTTCCGATCACCATGGAGTCTAGGCCTTGCTGGCCCGATTCCCGTCGAATTGAGTCGCTGGCTTGCATCATCGTTCCGGAACGAGCCATTCTTACGATCATTGCAGAGTACATCCCTCTGTAGCTGTAAGTCCCCACGAGATCAAGTCTCTGGCATATACCATCGATCTAGAGAAAGCCGCATTTGAGATCTCCATGTCCGCTAATCTCACCAGATTTAGGTGCATGACAACGCATTGTCAAGATGCTTGCCAAACTTTGCTATCGCCTTATGTTCTGTATATTTGCAACAGGATGTGGACAATACGCATGAATATGTGTTTTCATTATCATCACATTAATGTCCTGCCTTGCAAGCCAAGGTAAACGATGAAAATCGATGTCAGCAAGGGAGAATGATTTAAAGGCGCACCTCCAAGGTATTCCTCAACATCACGACAGTTTTATTTCCATGATGACAATAAGCTGACTGAAAACGCGAGAGCAGCATTGTACGTCAAGGGTGTGGAGAGTCTAGACACCCATAATTCTGAAGTAGCCGGCGGTGGTGCGTTCGATAGCACTCTAGCAGCCTAGACCATGGACAGTGAGGATCGAGTGCCCGGATGCATTTGGAAATTGCGGATGCGTACGCGTATTCTTGGCCATGTTGATTACTACTGTTGATGGCTCTGTATCTTGAATTTCCGCAGTTATCTCTAGCTCCCGACCCCCGCCCCACTCACCTCGCGATCACCGAGTCTTCTATGTCTCAAGGGCGCATCGAAGCTCGAAGCTATTAAGGTACAATGGACTCGAAGGGGGTGTTAGTATTTCACTTGAGAATAGATTGTGGAGAGGGCCACAGAAGCGGACACGGGTGCTTAATGCTCTTCGAGGGTGCAGCGCGTTAACTGCGCATAGATATCGAATACTAAAGGAACGAATGATAACTCGCTTCACTTTGTGTTACGTCCTCGTTTCAAAAAACATAAGTTCAGAGGATCCCTCATATCTTGCTTGCCTGGTGAACTCGGAGTCGGGGGAATGGGGGAGAGGGTTGGGTTCTCCGATTTAGTCAATGACTCGAGAACTCTCGGGAGCTCTGCGTGGAAGATGTCATTGGCCCTTCGCGTAGGCATACGTGGACTCTGGCGGAACACGGAACAAATAATGAATGGTACACACAGGACTCACACGTTCAATCAAATTCGAATGCAGTAAGAGATTGATATAGTGCACTGGCAGATCAAGCGCAGCAAAATCAGGTGCACCTGTGCAATTGAATGCGCCTCGGAATCTGAACGGGTCAAAATAGTTCGCTTGGCTAGCTGTTGCGCACTCGTATACTAGCATGTTGCCCAGCAGTCGGGATCCGGGTTATGGCTCTGCTTTGAATTCTGAGTGATTCCCGCGTGCGCTCGGGAGTGGGGCGCGATTTGTTCTCGAGATGCATATTCAATAAGTGTATCAGCTAGATAGATGCGTGTATTAGGATTGCGAACATAACATTGAGCCTGACAGCGGTTATCTTCGCGGGTCGTCGTATCTCCGTCATACATTTCATGACTCAGGTCTTCGTCGTCGCGCGTCACAGAACACCCGCAGACGAAGACACGAGCGCCAGAGAATTTGAATGAAGATATCCACAAGCCAAAAGCCACACACCGATAAGATGGCGTGCCACCTTGAGCATCGGCGACAGACACGCGCAGACCCTAGGAGAAGGTTTGTCAGTATCCGCGACCCGCACCGCAGACTGCCGGCGGGCTTCCCTTCGCACTCTCGACTCGGAAAAGGAAAGAAAATCACTTGCAGGATGCTGTGGACGAGGGCTCGGACACGTTTCACGAGCGACGGGATCGACTGGGCGCAGATGAGTGCCTTCAATTTGCACATTGATTCGTAGCTGTGTGTGCTGTGGCCGTGAAGCGGTGCAGCGAATGGGGAAAGAGAGGAAGAGGAGGCCGAAAACGGCATGGGTGAATTTGTAAGGGTCGCGGGGTTTGAAATGTGCTGGAAACTCCCAGGCCATGAGGCTCCGAGTCGGCGGCACACAGCTTCAATTCTCTCGGAATCCACAAACCGTCAGACGCTCCAAACATCCAAGCCAAAGGGTTCCAACTAAATGTCATTCCAAGACACGTATCAGCTAGCACCGAACTGCGCGGGAGCACCTGAGTCCATATCCGTCCAGCTCTGGTTCTCTGCTCAGTGCTGTTCAACAGACGGCCTTCCAGATCTGAAGACTGCGGTCTGCATATCCGTCTCACTCCCCGTTCTATTTTCCGCACTTCGAACTGCTTGTTCGTCAGGACCTGACCCGCGGAGATCATATCCTAGACTTGTGAGATTGGGGTGGCCATAGTCTCCCAGGAATCTTTGTCTGTCAAAGTGAGGAATCACCACCTCAGTTGAGCCGTGGCCTCAGGTACGGGAATGCGCTCCACGTCAGATTCTCTGTACAGTCACTCACCTCTCTGCTCCAAGCGCGCGCTCTCTTTCGGCCGCCAAACATTGAAACATGTGCTTCCGCGCCAGAGCAGTGGATTTCTGAATCGGGTGATCCTGTGCACGTGGCTCTGCCACCGAAACTCTATCCGCCCGGAATGACCTCAGCCAGATCCTGACCCGCTCTCAAACGTATTTGAGGAACGAATGTACGCGTTGCAGTGCCCGCCTAGTCGCTTACCACCCAAAACATTTCGTGACCACTCGCTCGTCTTGCAGAACGAGTCAGTTCGTCTGCACAGCAGCCCGTCGGTGCCGCGTTCCATAGCAATTCCTTCCTGCTCCTGCGTGCCTTGAAAGACGCCCGCCCCTCCTCTCCAAATATAAAAAGGCGCAATTTCGTTGGTTGCAGCAACTCATCTCGTCCACCTACTGCGTCCGCTATCTAATCCAACCGACTCACCCAACCCAACACACACCACCACACACCACCATAATGCCCCAGTTCCTCCTTCACCATGCACTCGCATTCAACCCGCAGAGCACACATCGTTACCAGGTCGACCCCGCCCTGCTGTGGGACATGCGCTACCCACCCGAGTACGCGCGCCTCGCGTCCTCGCATGGCCGGCATCTGTCCTCCTCCGTCACGTCCCAGTTCGCGACCTCACCTCCAGTCCCAATCTTCCGAATCACATGCGGCATCTTCCCATACCGCGAGTGGACCGTTGAGGTGCGCAGCGCGCGCGGCGTTACCGTCGGCGACGTGTTGTCTGCTCTCTACCGCGAGCTGCGCCATCGCGTGAACAGCGCAGAGTGGAAGGGCGCGCCGAGGACACACCAGGCGCGTGTCGCTGAGGCTTTCTACGCGCGTGGCCGAAGGTCGGCGGACCCGCGATACGAGCAACGTGCGGGCGTTAGGAGGATCGACTGGCTGCTGAAGAGTACGGCCTTCGTCGGACTGACACCCTCTGTCGAGCGGGCCTATACATGGACCCTCACGACGAAGCGCTCAGACAAGTGAACGCACGCGCACGTTCAATGGCGAGCTATACCAACACATTCACACTCTCCCTCCAACTCCAGCTTCGGCTTTGCCGTGGCCATCTCTCTCTTTCTGTCTCTCTCCCATTCTCATTCCCAGAACCTGCATCGCATCTTTTTATTCTTTTTTAGCATGATATTCTATGGCCTACGAATCGCGACGACGCACGCACCTATGATTATCTGCATCTGTATATTCCTCGCATCTGATCGCATTGTATACTTTCCTAGCATTCCCCCTCGCATTCCCACCCATTCTCCGGCTTTCTGTTTGCTAATTCCTACTCTCGCCTCGGACCCCTTTATGAACCGACTCATAGCCAGTGGCCTTAATACTTTTTTCTTCCTCTAATCATTCTTCATTCCGGCCCGTAGCGCCTGGACTTCCAACGTTTCTTGCTTTACCTCTTACGATGTACTTGATGTACATTTCGACGAGCAATTGTAACTAGTGCTGATGATAATGATTTGGACTGTGTGTTTTGCTCCGAGAGTCAGACCAGAAGTCCTTACCGGTATGATTGTCCGGCCCGAACGTGTTAGTCTTCCTAATTAGGAAGATGTCGAAAACCTACTAATTAAGTAGCGTTTCGTTTACTATAATTAAATCGTAAATTTCTTCAGGTGGTTACTAGTACTATGTAGTACAAAGATTTTCTTCACCACACATTCAAGTTCTGGCTATGGTTGGGTAGCATTAATATGAACGTGGAATGCTGACAGGCGGTAGACGTGCACACCCATAATCTACTACAGGGACAACGGCTAATTGAGATGCGTCCTCTGCACTGTGGAAAAAAAGAGGGTGAGTATGCCTGCAGTTTCGGGAAAACTGGTTTGACCCGTTAGTAGAGCTTTACTATGGGCAGACGCGATGGATTTCGAGTGTACATGACTGCCAGAATGTAAGTGAGATGTTCCGGCCTACGGCCGCGGCTCGGGCGGCACCGCTACTCAAAAGCATTTAACATGCGCCTACCCGTTTGGGAAGGACAATCGCAGCCGTGATTAATATTTATTCTTTTCAACTTTGAGCTCCTACTCCTAGGCCTGCTTTAGGTTCCCATCAAGAACGTCTACTTTTCTTTGAGCTGTTTTCCGCCACTTCTCGTACGTGGTAGTCATGCAGTGCTCAACTTATTCTGCTTGCTGTGATGGGTTCAATGCATGTCCTTCAACTTGTTCACACAACTCGGAACTTTAGAAGATTCTCTCGTCTTCTTTTATCTTGCGCTTAACTTCAGTATGCTAGCTGAGTCCTCAGCCTTCAGACTGGATTATAAAGCTACGGGGAAGCTGACTTCAGTCGGACACTCCAGCACCTCGCAGAAGGTCAAACAACATACTTTGTACGGTAGTGCCCCCGCAAAGCTTGCCCACCTCAATTTGATAGGCCAATATCGAATACGATGGCGCGGTCATGAAAGCGCATGGCAGCTACTGCGACATTCTCACTGGGAGTTCAATCATTTCAGACCCGGATTACCCTTAGTCAGAACAGTCTTGCGTAGGAAACGTCGCCAGGAGGTGACCTCGAGTGCATGTACGGTCTGATTGGGATCTTGCAAAGGTGAGCCGCTCATGACAGAGCTGTGGAATCTCATTTGTCTGGATCCTCTTCGTCCAGTTCCTTGCGAAAGAACGGAATGTCTGGTCGAAATTTGACCACGTTAATATTCTACCGCTTCTATGATACGCATTGGAAGAGGACTAATATTACCCATCTGTGGTCCCTGAATGGATAGAAAATGGGTCAATCCGAAGATACGTGAAGGAGAATCCTGATGCTGATCCCGAACCCCTGGTCGATTGCTCTATCAATAGTCCTATGTTTCTCTCTCATCCCAGGCCACGTAGCACTTGCCTTTACACGTCTGCTTTGCTTTCTTACACGGCTCACGATTTGTTTGCTTGATGCCTTCGGTGCAGCATATGAACGACAACAATCTGGAGAATAGTTATGTCGTTCTGTAGGATGCTTGAGAATCAGGTATCAGCGCTGTTCTTCGCAGCCTTATAAGGCACCCAATAAATAAATATAAAAAGTGACATGAGAACTCAAAAACCTTAAGTTATGAGCTATCCGATATTACTGGGATTATCTTTTCTCATGGTCAGGAACAAACACTTGGACCAGGAGTCTGTGATGAAGATAGTGGTATTGGACAGAGCAAAGGTAAAAGAATAAAGTGAGACATAGTAGCAGAGCCAGACCAATACATATCAGGAGTCAATACATCGATAAACACACATGAATAAAGAAAGAAAGAAACTGTGCAAGCGGCTGGAAAACGAAAAGCAAGATACTCTCCTACCCGCTAGTGTGCGTCGACCTACAACTCGTTCTGGGCAGTCAACTCGGGAATCCGTACGCGCGCAACGCCTATCTCGTAGTCGCCCCGCGGCCGACCCTCCTTACTCTCTTCAACGATCTCCTCTCCGTCTTCGCTAATTGACTTTCCCACTGGCTTCGCTGATCCTGGTAAGGAGATAGGAGTGGGACTCGGCATAGCGATCAAGACAGAAATCCGTGCGTGCACGTCCTTCATGCTCTCACTTCCGTCCTTAGCGGCAGCAGCAGCTTCAGAATTTATGTTCCTGTTTCTGTTCCGTGCACGACTCGAGAACCACGAAGATGACCCAGAATCAGGAAGCGGAGGTAGCGCGAAGCTTGCCGATGGTAACACGAGCGATGCCATTGAAGGCTCAGATATCAAGCGTGACGTGGATCGTTGCGAACGGCTCGCAAGAGGCAGAGGCGGAGAGCTGTGTAGACGACCAAAGCCCCTCGATGACCCGACTATGTATGATGGGAAGTACTCTTGGGGAGGCTCGCTCTCGCGCAAAGCAGGAGGTGTACCAGTGATTTCGTCTGATGATGGCAATGAGCGTTTCTTGTCTGCCTTGGGACGCACCAGCGATGCTGATAGAGGCTACGTTCAAGCAAATCAGTAAATCGATATCATAAGACAAAGAAGGTTATCAGAGAAGCACACGACCTCTCAATTTTCTCAGAAGAGCTAAATCACAGGAATAATTAAACGATCAGCAAGAACACGCTCACCATCATATCCTTCCACTCCTCTTTCCCGGGTCCTTCAGCAATCCAAACGTCCCATATATGTGGCTTTTTCATCCTCACAGACCTATGATATCCTGCATCTTCCAATTGCGCGTTGGCACCGGCTCGCCTGATATGTGCGGCACGGCGCGACGAGTACCCGCACGCCATGAACCCGACAAAAAGCGCGAGGAACGTGATCAGGAAGCCAAAAAGCAGCGACGACTCGCGCGAGATCGATGGCGAGCTGTCATCATTATCACTCGTCGGACTCGAGCTCGGACTCGAGCTAGAAAACGACGAAGGAGAAAGACTGGAAGATGTTGTGAACGCTGAAGCCGGAATTGAACCCGACGCGGATGGCGACGTGGTGACTACCTGAGACAGAGAAGACATTCGGACGTTGCTGTTAGCACTGAGCTACGTGCAGGCTGAGCCAACAGTAAGGACGCCCCAAGTCCTTGGGCGCTGATGGCTAGTGGATGGGAATGAGAGGGTCTTTTGACTTCCGTGCGTTTGCGACCATGGTGGTCGAAGCTCAAGGCTCTCCCACCGATCATCTCTTTCCTTTTACAGTCCATAATTTCTCCACGGGTGCTTGCGCACATAGTCAAATCAAAATTCCTTAGTATCTGAGAAAGCACACAACTCGGAAACATGGAAAATAACAGACTATAATCAGCTGAATGATGAAGAGTCAGAAGTAGCAATCTGTCAAGGCTCACGATGGAGTGGCTGTATGCTGCACAGCTGCACGGGCAATATAGCGGAGCTTGAACTAACGATCCGCGAGAGTTACGGTGTTTACGTGCCTATCCGTTGGTGGGCGGTCTTTTGCAGCTTCCCATATCATAGTTCTGGCACGATGGACCGGCTGAGTCTTTCAACTTATTCGCCTTCCTTGGGAGTCTTCTGTAACTTCTTCTCCCACCTTCCTCTACTATCTTATGCCGGCTGAATCTCAGGAGTCGAACAGAAGGTCAAGAGAAGAAGGTTACCAGTCTGAGCGAGACCATCCCCGGTTGCAAACACCAGCTGCTCGCAATTCGTCCTACGCTCTTCGCAAAACTCTAGCAAGTCTCGCCCGTTTCGACCTAACAGCGCACGTCCGTTATGACAGCGCCGTTATGAAGGCTCACGGTGGCTACTGCGACGTTTTCATAGGAAGCGCCCGCATTTCTAGTCCAGACTCCCCTCCGTCAGAGGAGTGTCGCGTAGTAAAAGTAGCCATCAAACGACTCCGAGTACATTTACAGTCTGACCAAGACTTTGCGAAGGTACATTTTGAACGTGCCATAGAGTCTCCTCTCGTCTGATGAGCCCATTATTCAGCTCCTCGCGAAAGAACTGCATATATGGTCAAAACTCAAACATGCCAATATCTTGCCGTTCCTAGGATACGTGTTAGAAGGAGACTATCCCTCTGTGGTTTCGGAGTGGATAGAGAATGGGACGGTTTGGAGATACATGGAGGAAAATCCCGCTTGTGATCCCGGACCGTTGGTACGTCACTTTTTTCATGCCACCTCTAAGGACAAAAGCCAATGACAGGTCAGATACTAGGAATAGCCAATGGAGTCGAATATCTGCATAGGAATGGTATAGTACATGCGGATCTCAAAGCAGTGAGGACATCTTAATCGTTTCTTCCTCACCGAACTTATCGTACGATATTAATACAGGACAACGTCTTAGTTGGCCGGTCCGGCGAGCCTCTTATATGTGACTTTGGCATCTCTCGAATGCTCGCTTCTTCTCTGTCCATCGCAGGTACAAGTACAGGAGGTCTCAGGGGTTCCGTCCGATGGATGGCGCTCGAGCTATTCGACGTCTCAGGGGATGCCCATCATACGAAGGAAACGGATGTCTGGGCTTTCAGCATGACCATATATGTACGTCTATCGTGGTCGTTTATGTTTTCTCCTTACTTATAACCGGCATGTTAGGAGATTCTTGTTAAAGAGCTTCCATATGCTCGCCTCAGAATTGACGTCCTTGTGATGTTCTCCATCTTACGTGGCGAACTGCCATCTCGTCCGTCCGACTTCGTTGACTGGTCACCATATCTACAGTCCGTCTGGAATATTTGTGAAGAATGTTGGGTCTCACCTCCGGAGCATCGTATCACAATGAATCAGATTGTAACTTCGCTGAAAGCAATAAAGTATGTAAATGTCACCAACATCACTCGAGGTGAGCTTTAGCCTCTAAGTATACGAAGTTTAAATATTCATTGAGATTCTCGAATACTCAATGCCATCAGCTTCGTGCGGGGGTAACTTAGCTGTGACTATTAGCTTTATCCCGGCTACAATGGTAGCAACGGCGAACGAGGACGAAAGCTCTGCGTGCTTGGCAGAAGACAATAGTCATCGTCGAGGACAACATGGACGTCAACGCCAGGAGAATTCCCCGTCGGACGCTGCATCCTCGCCTGAGTCATTCAACAATGTGGGTTCATCTGTGCACTGGCGGCTCAATACGCTCAAATCGGTAAGCATTGACAACGGCGAGGACAAGGAGGAAGGAGGACCATACTCCCCTGAATTAGGTTCGGGTTGCACAGTGATTGCGTTGCCACCACCGAATTGCTCAAGACTCTGTCTGACCTCTACATCGTTACATTCAAGTCCGCAGCAGGAGCTCATTCCATTGAGCCCGCATACGCTAAGCGGCATGTTGTGCGACCACTCAGACTATTGCCAACCGCGACACTCGCATTCACCTGTTTCGTATCTTTTCTCAGAAGGTACTTATAACATCTGCCTGGGCTTCAATATTAATCACTCACCTTGACGGTGATTTCATTGTTCTTCTGCAGAAGCGCCAATGGATATGAATCCTGCGTACTTCTTGAGCATGAGCGTTCACCCACTACTTAAAGACGCGCAATACACTCATTTGGAACTTTCGTCGCCCTCTTACGCACCACAGACGCCGGATATCAGCTCGACCTCGCGGAGTTACACTCCTATCCATGAAGGCTATCTTTCACAGGTTGCATCCTTTCCGGGAGTGGCAGCAATCAAACTTAGATGCAAAGCATTTGGAAGTTTCACAGAAGCCTGGGAAATAAGAATAGGAAACGGGTCGGAAAGTGTCTTGGTCGGTGACGTGCTACGCACAGTGCATGAAGAATTGCACACGAGGGTGACACTTGCAGAATGGTCGAGGCTATCGGAGTCCGAGGCATATGAAGCAATTCTGGCATACAGCCGTCGCCGTCGTGCTGCAGGGCAGTTCGAGATGTTGCAAAGCGTGAGAAGGGTTGATCTCCTCGGAAAAGATGTCTGGTTTGGTGGACTAAAGAAAGTGAGGGAGGATGACCCGCACAACTTTGAGTTGCTAATTAAGGTAGAGTAAATTGAAGTTTGTTTGTCCCCGTTCCCCAAAGCGCAGTCTTGAATGCATTGGTTTTGTACTTCAATTACGATTCCGCTGTGATAAAGCGAGAGTCTGATGTGAGCTAACAGCAAACTAAGCACATGCTTACCACTGCTGAGATAGTCAACTCGGAACTTCTATTAATCTCTTTCTTTTTTCCTCTCAGAAAAAAGAACTCATTGACTACATGTATACGCATATTCGGATAAAGGAGTAGTGAAGGGTAAAACGTGTTCCCGCACTGGCAGTGACTTACGTAATTACCGATCCGGTTCAGCCTAATAAGAAAGTTAGGATTCTCCAAAGGTATGACATATGCAGCAAATATGGTGAATAAGTTCAATAAAGACTGTCTGTCGAACGTTGTTCCATTGTGTGAAAATAAGTCATCCTGTTACATAGATTGCATTAATTTACGCATATAAATTCTACTTTATGTATTGAAGCGGAGCCCGAACAGATGATCGCCACTCTAATTACAGCGTCCATCTACTTGGCTATATTTATCACTAATAGTTCAACATTTCTGAATACATGATCTACCTATCATGATAGAACTACTAAGTCTCTCAATTTATCCATCCTCCTTGAGAGGATACTGGGGATAGGTGATGGAGTCGAATATGTGCACAGCAAAAACATACATGGTACACTCCGATTTGAAAGCGGTAACAACCCTATGTCTTGCTCAAGAGTTATAGATTTCATCAACTGTACCTTAGAATATTGTGCTGGTCGGGCATTCCGGCGAACCCCTTATCTGCGACTTCGGCATATCTCGCATGCTCGCTTCTTCTTTGTCCATAGCAGGAACGAGTACAGGAGGCCTTAGGGATCTGTCAGATAGATGGCGTTTGAGCTTCTTGACATAAGTGGCGATGCATTCCATACGAAGGAAACAGACGTCTGGGCTTACGGCATGACTGTCTATGTAAGTCTATTTGCATGCGAGAAGTTAACCTGAGATCATGGATCAACTAGGAAATTTTGGCGAGAGAGGGTCCCATACGCTCGACTCAAAAACGACGATACATGTGTGATACTTCCTATCACTCTGGGCAAATTGCCGTCATACCCATCCGGCTTTGACGATACATCATTTCTAGCGTCCACCTGGGATATATGTGAAGCGTGTTGGGTCTCGCCTCCGGAGAATCGCATTACAATATTAATGGAGTAGCTCGTGTCTTTTCTGGGCGTAAAGAAGTTTGTGAACGTCACTAACAAATGACCGGAGCGAGCCTTTAATTTTCAATCAACTAACCATAAGTTTTTATTGAGCTTTTTGTAGAGTCGTCGCAGGTACAGTCACGCAAGAGTAGCCCGACCCCAACCTCTAGCCCTATATTAATTGCGGCGTCAGTGCCAAGGAACAAAAACGAGAGCTTCATAGGCTCAAGACCGATAGGTGTCACGGAAAAGCCGGAAGGCATGGTGCAGCACCAATGTCAATACCAAGAAAGTCCTCCGCCGGGCGAGGAACAATATGGATGAGGCGGGACGAAAGGGTCGTCGTCATATGTCTCACTCGTCGTCGCCACCTGGTCGAGACTTCTTGAGCACACTCCGAGTGATGCCTTTGCTCACTCAATACGAAATCCATAGCCAAAACCGTCCGCAATCTCACAACCAACTCGCAGGGCAAGCATCCGAACATGACAGACACCAGTGCAGCCCAGCTACAAGTCAGCCCAACGCGACTCGAACTAAGAAGACAAATAGGTCGGCGATGTACATGCGCTCGAGATCGCGTATTGCGGAGGATCCACTTGACGCGGAGCCGATTGCATCTCCGAATGCGGAGCCCTTCGACGAGCACAAGCGCGACTCGTCATATGACAAGCCCTTGTACGATTTGCTGGCAAAGGTATGGAAAACATTGCAGGGACCGGAAGCAGTGAGCGAGAACAAGCAGAAGAAAATGAGGGAGCAACAAGTGGAGGAGAAAAGCAAGCGACAGTCGATAAAGCACAAGGGACAGGATGATGATGAGCTTCGTGGACGTTTGCATGCGCATGCTCGACGAGGCAGTCAGGGCACACAGGAAAGGCACAGTGCTGCTTCTGTTTGGCTTATGGGTACGCAACCCACATGTTCAAGTGAGGAACAGCAAAGCGAGGAGCAGCAGGTGCTAGCGCTGCAGACAGACCTCCGGGCGTGCCTCACGCACGCGAAGAAAAAGAGATTCAAGAACGCAGGGTCAGCGAAAGGTGACGAGACAGATGCGTATTTCAACGACGTTGGTGCCTTGATTATCCACGACTGCCTTATACAAACACAACTATAATGTCTATATGCGATGAAAGGGCAAATCAAAGGGGATTTTGAAGTTATAGTTTACACTGTAATGTGACCTATAGGATAGTTCATCGTGTACAGCCGTAGGATGAGGCTATCAGGTGCTATGAGCGACGAAGGGCAGCTGGAAGAACGCTCCAATTTCACAAGTCTGGGGATATGATTTCAGCAGGTCAGGTCCAGACGAACAAGAAGCAGTTCGAAGTGCAAAAAATAGAACAGGAGGTACGGATATGCAGACCGCAGTCTTCAGATCTGGAAGCGCCGCCTGTTGAACAGCAGTGAGCAGGGAACCAGAGCTGGACGGATATGGACTCAGGTGCTCCCGCGCAATTCGGTGCCAGCTGATACGTGTCTTTGAATAACATTTGGTTCCATTTGGCTTGGATGTTTGAAGCGTGTGGATTCCGAACCCCCGCCGGCGACTCGGTGGGAGCTTCCAGCACACTTCAAACTCCGCGACCCTTACATATTCATGCCGTTTTTGCTCTCTCTTTCCCCATTCGCTGCACCGCTTCACGGCCACAGCACACACAGCTACGAATCAATGTGCAAATTGAAGGCACTCATCTGCGCCCAGTCGATCCCGTCGCTCGTGAAACGTGTCCGAGCCCTCGTCCACAGCATCCTGCAAGTGATTTTCTTTCCTTTTCCGAGTCGAGAGTGCGAAGGGAAGCCCGCCGGCAGTCTGCGGTGCGGGTCGCGGATACTGACAAACCTTCTCCTAGGGTCTGCGCGTGTCTGTCGCCGATGCTCAAGGTGGCACGCCATCTTATCGGTGTGTGGCTTTTGGCTTGTGGATATCTTCATTCAAATTCTCTGGCGCTCGTGTCTTCGTCTGCGGGTGTTCTGTGACGCGCGACGACGAAGACCTGAGTCATGAAATGTATGACGGAGATACGACGACCCGCGAAGATAACCGCCGTCAGGCTCAATGTTATGTTCGCAATCCTAATACACGCATCTATCTAGCTGATACACTTATTGAATATGCATCTCGAGAACAAATCGCGCCCCACTTCCGAGCGCACGCGGGAATCATTCAGAATTCAAAGCAGAGCCATAACCCGGATGCCAACTGCTGGGCAACATGCTAGTATACGAGTGCGCAACAGCTAGCCAAGCGAACTATTTTGACCCGTTCAGATTACGAGGCGCATTCAATTGCACAGGTGCGCCTGATTTTGCTGCGCTTGATCTGCTAGTGCACTATATCAATCTCTTACTGCATTTGAATTTGATTGAACCTGTGAGTCCTGTGTGTACCATTCATTATTTTTTCCGTGTTCCGCCAGAGTCCACGTATGCCTACGCGAAACGCCAATGGCGTCTTCCACGCAGAGCTCCCGAGAGTTCTCGAGTCATTGACTAAATCGAAGAGCCTAACCCTCTCCCCCATTCCCCCGACTCCGAGTTCACCGGGCAAGCAAGATATGAGGGATCCTCTAAACTTATGTTTTTCAGAACGAGGACGTAACACAAAGTGAAGCGCGTTATCGTTCGTCCTTTAGTATTCGATGCTTCATGCTCTTCGAGGGCGCAGCGCATTAACTGCGCATAGATCGCCGTGTCCGCCCTCTCCACAATCTACTCTCAAACGCAATATCCATACCACCTTCAAGCTCAAAGCCCATTACTGCCCTTTTCAGAAGTATTGTCACATGTGATTTTCGTGCCATGAGAGCCTCAAAACACAAACATTTTCATATCTCAACCAAAAGTTGACCTTTTTTGCATCATCTAAGTTGCTAAATTCATTTTTTTATCTCATCTTTCATATTTCAACAAGAGTGATAAGAAATAGTCAAAATTTGTGTCCAAAACAGTGAAAATGCTGTTTTTGATCCCATTTCCCTTGTTCATTTTTTCCTGCACTCAGATTTCACTGTACAGTGCTCCAGACCAGCCCAGAATTCCAGTATTATTCTATTATGAATTTACAGACTGATTTTGAGATGTATTGTGAGGTAGATGTGCTGAATTGGTGCATGCCTAAAACACACAAATCCCCTCTGTTTCTGCAAGCCCCCCAACCCCCAGGAAAAATTCTTCTCAGCCAAGTTCATGCATGTAAATTCATTCAAAGTGTATTGGAAGAGATTTGAGCAGCATCCATGGATACAGGCTTGCTTCATGAATCAAGGATATGTTCACAAGAATAGTGCATACAAGTCAGAATCTGGTACTCCATTCAGCTTACTGGTTGATGCTAGAGCCCTGGATGCTGCTCAAATCTCTTCCAATACACTTTGAATGAATTTACATGCATTAACTTAGTTGAGAAGAATTTTTCCTGGGGGTTGGGGGGCTTGCAGAAACAGAGGGGATTTGTGTGTTTTAGGCATGCACCAATTCAGCACATCTACCTCACAATACATCTCAAAATCAGTCTGTAAATTCATAATAAACTAATACTGGAATTCTGGGCTGGTCTGGAGCACTGTACAGTGAAATCTGAGTGCAGGAAAAAATGAACAAGGGAAATGGGATCAAAAACAGCATTTTCACTGTTTTGGACTCCAATTTTGACTATTTCTTATCACTCTTGTTGAAATATGAAAGATGAGATAAAAAATGAATTTAGCAACTTAGATGATGCAAAAAAGGTCAACTTTTGGTTGAGATATGAAAATGTTTGTGTTTTGAGGCTCTGTTAGAACCTGAACTTTCACCTTTTCCTTTATTTTCCCTTTTACCATTTCCTTTATTATATTCGTCCTTTTCATTATATTTACCCATCTTACACAATCCTTCCCACACTGCCTTCATTCGTTCCATTCCCACTCGTTATGTAATGTTAGGTAATATAGTCTCACGGTCGTTGCTATATAAGGTCTCAGGAATCGCATGACCTCCTTGTTCTGCTTTTCCTCTTACCTCCGCGACGACCTAGGTGAGACTCGTCCCCCTTGTATTAGTTTAGACTTGTATTAATCCTCTTACCTCCGCGACGACCTAGCCTGAGTAAGTGTGTCCCGAGTCTACGCTCGAGTATAGCACGTCCCAGACGACAGTCAGCCGAGGCCTGCCCAGTCCGAGTCGTCCCCTGGGCTCCCGCCTAACATAAAAGCAGAACCCCACCCAGGCTCATCCCCAGCGTACGTCGTCGCTGTCGACTCGCCTTCACCCAGTCTAGAGGAGCACTCCCCTCGACGGATTGACGTGTAAACTCCCTGAACGACAACCCTCAACCCTGCCCGGACGTTTTCGGACGTTCGTGTATTACGTAAACCTACACCTGACATTTCCCGACCCTGGCTCTTCGCTTCTCCCTCTGGTGGAGGAACCATCTGACCTGGACGTGGGTAACACACCGTGTACAGTCGTCAACGTCATTGTCGATTGTGATCTCGGCCGCCTCCTTCTGTTTGGTCATCAGACTCGCTGACGAACCTGTCCTTCGTCAGCGTAACGTACATCCGGACAACCAGCCCCTACCTGTTCCCCCCCCCGACGTAGTCAAGATAGATCTCACCGAGGAACAACAGCGGGCTTTCCCCTCTTCTTCACGCTACGACGTGGAACGCCAATCATACGTAGCGGACAACAGAAACCACATCACTCATAATCTCTGGTGGAGTGACACTAGGCACGCTTGGTACTCGACTGACCCGTCTTCCAGCGAGCGAACTCGTTGGGCGCCTCGACCTCCCCGTGCACCATCATCACCGACAGTCTCGACATTGTCGGTCATCCTCCCAAGTGAACCAGGAGGCTATCGTACACCCCATAGAGACTCGTCACCGCCGACACCCCCTGAGCGCCTGACACATACGCCCGTACCAGCGATGGCTGAAGGTTTCACTCAAAGGCAGCAACAAGAGATCGCAGCGATCGTAGCTGCCGCCTTCACCCGAGCAGCGACGAATGCCCCTGCAGCCCAAGCTCCAGCTCCCTCGATTGACGTCGCCCGGCCACGCAAATTCGCTGGCGGTGATGACTACCTCGACTTCAAGCGTGAAGTCCTACTCTTCGTCTCAGCGAACCCCACGAGGTATCCCTCATCGTCGAGCAAGATCTATGTTGCCCTCTCTTACCTCAAGGGTGGCAACGCGTCGACGTGGGCGCAAAACTATGTCCAGGAATTCACAACGAATGGCGTCGTGAGCTTTACGGACGACTGGGCCAAGTTCCAGGAATGACTGGATGCCTCCTTTGATGATCTGAACAGGAAGGAGAAGGCGCTGAAGAAGTTCCGAGACAAGATCCAGAAAGACCTCTCCGCCGACCAGTTCTTCCAGGACCTCGACGTGATCATCAAGGCAGCAGAGTTGAAGGACGAAAGCGTCATTTGTGACCGCCTGCAACGCGCGATGAACATCGAGGTGGTCCGCGGCGTGTTGAGGTCGACGCCCGTGCCAACAACATATGAGGCATGGAAAAAGAAGGCCATTGAGATCGATCGGGGCGAACAGCAGATTCACACCATCCAACGAGGTCGTACATTGCCGTTCACGCCCCGTCCGATGCCCCAACAAGGGCCTCCTGCATGCCGCCAGGTAGCAGCCCCGCACGCCGATAAGCGTGACGCGACGGGCGTCACTTTTGGAGGTGCCGGCCAACCGATGGACGTCTCGATGAATGAGGCGCAACGAAAGCGCGCGTGCTGGATTTGCGGCAGACTGGGACACTTTAAGGACAAATGTCCGCAGGCGAAGCCGATCATCCAGTGTATGTTGGAGCTGATGGCACCGGGCGAGCGCCGCCTCATCGCTGACGAGCTCGGCGCGATGAAGGAGTCGGCATTCGAGGAAGTCGTGGACACTCGAAGGTCGACGGTGGAGGACTATGTGGAGGAAGAAGACAATGACGAAGAGGTCGTCGACTCGCAGGGTTTTGCGAGTGGTCAGGCATAGCCATCGGGGCGACTGACCGAGAAGAACAAGAGACTTTGAATCCAGATTCGCTAAAATATAACCAACCGTCTGTACAATACATAGATGCAAACGACGTCGATGGTTTTCCCGATTACGAAGTCCCCACCGGTGTGAACAAAGATGAAGAGTACGATCAACTGTTCATGAGAGGAACTGGCGGACGCCAGCTGGACCTTCTCCTGACCGTCGAGCATGAAATAGCGGGTGAGGCGAGAGAGGTAGATGCGCATGCCCTTGTGGATTCGGGATGCACGGGATCCTGCATCAACGTCAGGTTCGTCGAGAGGTACGGGTTGGAAACGAAACGCTACGTTCGACCCCTCGCGGTGCTCAACGCCGATGGCACGCACAATGAGGCCGGATTGATCGAGAAGTACGTTGACGTCGAGCTCATGATCGGCCGTCACCAGGAGAGGATCGTCCTCGCAGTAACGTCCCTAGCGTCGTCAAACATCTTCCTGGGGTACGACTGGCTTCGACATCACAATCCGGAGGTCGACTGGAAAACGGGTTCGATCGAATTCACCCACTGTCCAGAAGAATGTGCGATCAAGAGGGAGCCGGTGGAGGACCTAGGCAAGGTGAAGAAGGTGGTGGAACAGATGAGGAGGGTGAGTGAGATGCGAATGGACAAGGCGTCCTGGCCCGCATACCTCAACGACTACGCCGACGTTTTCAGCGAAAAAGGTTTCGAGAAGCTGCTGGAACACCGACCCTGGGACCATGTCATCGACTTGAAACCCGACTTCAAACCGAGCGACTGTAAGATCTACCCGCTCACGCCAACTGAACAGCAGTCACTCAAGGACTTCCTTGAGGAAAATCTGAAGTCGGGTCGCATTCGACGGTCGATATCGCCCATGGCATCGCCCTTCTTCTTCATTAAGAAGGCCAACAAATCGCTACGCCCGATCCAGGATTACCGTAAGCTCAATGACGGTATGATCAAGAACAAGTATCCCCTCCCTCTCATTGACGAACTCGTCGACAAGGTCAAGAAAGCGAAGTACATCACTAAACTTGACCTTCGCTGGGGGTACTACAATATCCGGATCCGTGAGGGTGACGAATGGAAGGCAGCGTTTCACACGAACATGGGCCTCTTCGAACCGACGGTCATGTTTTTTGGCCTTTGCAACGCGCCGGCCACGTTCCAGGCCTTTGTCAACCACATCTTTAAGGACCTAATCTACGCGAACTTGATCATCGTATACCTCGACGACATCCTGATCCTCTCGGAAACCATTGAGGAGCATATCGACACGTCGAGGCGCGTACTCCAGATCCTCCGAGAAAATGGCCTGTACCTGAAGCCGGAGAAGTGCGAGTTTGACGCCAAGGTCATCAAATACCTTGGCCACATCATCGGCAATGGCGAGATCAAGGCTGACCCGGCAAAGACGGAGGCGATTGCGAACTGGCCAGTCCCACGGAACCTCAAGGAGCTGCAACAGTTCCTCGGTATGGGAAACTGGCTGAGACAGTTTATTAAGGACTACAGCAAGGTGGTCCGACCATTGACGTCGTTAACGGGCAAGAAGGACTGGGTATGGGAGACCAAACAGCAGGAAGCATTCGAGGAGCTGAGACGACGTCTCTGCTCACCTCCAGTCCTAGCCATCGCCAATGATGAGGGCCCTTTCTGCGTAGAAGCGGACTCGTCGAACTTTGCGCTCGGTGGTGTGTTGTTGCAGAAGCAGGAAGGGAAGTGGAGGGTGATCGCCTACAGGTCAGAGGCACTTGAACCGGCGGAACGAAACTACGAGATCTACGACAAGGAGATGCTCGCGATCGTTTCGGCGCTCAAGGAGTGGCGGCAATACCTCCTTGGCGCTCGCCACAAGATTGAAATCTGGTCTGACCACGCCAACCTCACCTACTTCAGGTCGGTGCAGAAGCTGAGCTATCGCCAAGCTCGCTGGCAGACCGAACTTGAAGAATTCGACTTCCACCTCGAACACAAGTCGGGCAAGACGATGGGCAAGGCCGACCTGCTATCGCGCATGGCGGGTTATGATCAGGGCAAGGATGACAACGATGGGGTCGTGTTCATCAAGGATAAGTGGTTGAACCGTGGAGTGGTGCGAACATCGCGCGACGAGGTGGTGGAACGAGTGGGTGAAGCGCAGAAGGCGCAGGACGAGTCGGAGAGGCCTATGGGTTTGGTGGAGGTCAACGAGTTATGGCAGATGAAAGGCAAGGTGTATGTCCCATCGACAATAAAGGAGGCCGTGTTGCGGGAGTGCCACGACTCGGTACTGGCTGGTCATCCGGGAGCGTCGAAGACAGTAGAGCTCGTCCGTCGCGATTTCTGGTGGGCATCGATGTTCTCCGACGTCTGAGCATACGTCCGAGGATGCGACCGTTGTCAACGGACGAAAGCCTTAAGAACGTCGAGGTCTAGACCGCTTCATCCAAACGCTGTCCCTGAAGGACCCTGGGAAATTGTTACGGTCGACCTAATCGGAGAGCTCCCGGACTCCAAGGGACACAACGCGATCTGCGTCTTCGTGGATAGGTTCTCGAAGCAGATGCACGCGATCCCGACGACAACGAGGCTGTCAGCAGAAGGCATGGCCCAGCTGTACCGCGACCACGTCTTCCGCCTCCATGGCCTACCAAAGAAGATCATCCACGACCGAGGCACGCAGTTCGATGCGTCGATGATGAAAGAGCTGTACAAACTTCTGCACATTGAAGGCAACCCGTCGACAGCGTACCATCCACAGACGGATGGTCAAACGGAACGCGTTAACCAAGAGCTCGAACAGTACCTTCGACTCTTCATTAACCATCGGCAATCGGACTGGAAGGACTGGCTCTCCCTCGCAGAATTTGCATACAACAACCACGAACACTCAGCAACGAAGATGTCCCCCTTCTACGTGAACACAGGATGTCACCCCTTGAGCTTCGACACGACGCGAACCTCATCTGCTAACATGTCAGCGGAAGAATTCGCAAAGCACATCAAGGAGACTTATCGCGTTGCTAAGGACAACCTAGTCAAGGCAGCAGAGGACATGAAGCACTACCATGACCGGAAAGCAGGAGCTTCAGTGGAGTACAAGGCTGGAGACAAGGTCTTCCTTGACGGACGAAACATCAGTACGGATTCGCCGACAAAGAAACTCGCAGACAAATGGTACGGCCCCTTTGACGTCGTCGACAAGATAGGAGCAAGCGTGTACAAGCTCAAACTCCCGAAGCGATGGAAAAAGGTCCACCCTGTCTTCAACGAAGCCCTATTGAAACCCGCCGTCGAACCGTCCTTTGAAAGCCAGAAGCAACTGCTGCCGCCGCCACCAGACATCGTCGACAATGAGGAGGAGTACGAACTCAAGGAAGTCTTAGACTCACGTCTGCACCGAGGGAAACTACAGTACCTTGTCAAGTGGGTCGGCTACAATGAACCTACTTGGCAGCCTGAGACGGACTTCGGCGAGAACGCGAAGGAGGCGATCACTGAGTTCTACCTCAAACATCCCGGTGCACCTCAGAAACTCAACATCCCTCGTCAACGACTCCGTCTGCTCTTCGTCGACACCGAGCCTGACGACCGCGATCATGGTTGGTCGGGACGCCCAACCTTGAAGGGAGGGTAATGTTAGAACCTGAACTTTCACCTTTTCCTTTATTTTCCCTTTTACCATTTCCTTTATTATATTCGTCCTTTTCATTATATTTACCCATCTTACACAATCCTTCCCACACTGCCTTCATTCGTTCCATTCCCACTCGTTATGTAATGTTAGGTAATATAGTCTCACGGTCGTTGCTATATAAGGTCTCAGGAATCGCATGACCTCCTTGTTCTGCTTTTCCTCTTACCTCCGCGACGACCTAGGTGAGACTCGTCCCCCTTGTATTAGTTTAGACTTGTATTAATCCTCTTACCTCCGCGACGACCTAGCCTGAGTAAGTGTGTCCCGAGTCTACGCTCGAGTATAGCACGTCCCAGACGACAGTCAGCCGAGGCCTGCCCAGTCCGAGTCGTCCCCCGGGCTCCCGCCTAACAGGCTCTTGTGGCACAAAAATCAGTGAAATCACGTGTGACAATACTTCTGCAAAGGGCAGTAATTTGCTCGCTGAGCTCTTTTTCCAACTCTTCTCCAAATCTGTCCAGACGAACTTTGAAAAACCTGCATTGGCTAGAAAATTTCTAAACCTATTTCTGACTAACTGCATTACCTCATTGTCATAATCGCAGTTAGGTTACCATCTGGATTCTGATTTTGGCCTCTTTCGGATAATATCATGAAGTGAGCAACATGAATTGAATCAGATTGATAGTGCTTTACCCTTCTATATTTATTTGCTATAACCCCCAAGCTGAATATTTGTTATGAGGTTCCTTTGTGCAATTCCTCTTGCTCGATGATACTTCCAGTATGAATCAAAGGACACTGACTGGCAAATGCATGCCAACCAATACCTAACAAATTAGGGTTTACAGCCATTTTCATAAGTCCTGCGACACGTGCATGTCACGTGAAATGAGCCGTGTCAGAGCCAAAGTGTCGAAAAATTAGAATGAATGCCTATTTTCTCTGTGAATTCTGCACAGTACCTGCTCATTAAGTACTCAAAAAAAAGGCATGGTTCTCAGGAGAAGAAATATGTAAAATAGGGAGCAATAAATTGACTGAGTAGGTGGGTGGAGATCAAACAAGTGCAGCTGGTCTGTTCTCTCACCCATTTCCACTGAGATTCAAAAATTATGGCTCCCCTACATCTACCTATAAAATTCTTTCCTGTATCTGTAAATTAAGTATATGACTATACCAACATCTCCTGAAAGTTTGAAGCCAATCCATTCAGTATTCATAGTGCAGCAGCAAGATTTGTGTTCTACTCTGCAAGACCTGTTGTGAGAAAAGAAGAGTGGAAAGAGCTTGAAGTGGAACACAAATCTTGCTGCTGCACCATGAATACTGAATGGTTTGGCTTCAAACTTGCAGGAGATGTTTGTATAGTCATATACTTAATTTACAGATACAGGAAAGAATTTTATAGGTAGATGTAGGGGAGCCATAATTTTTGAATCTCAGTGGAAATGGGTGAGAGAACAGACCAGCTGCACTTGTTTGATCTCCACCCACCTACACAGTCAATTTATTGCTCCCTATTTTACATATTTCTTCTCCTGAGAACCGTGCCTTTTTTTTTGAGTACTTAATGAGCAGGTACTGTGCAGAATTCACAGAGAAGATAGGCATTCATTCTAATTTTTCGACACTTTGTCTCTGACACGGCTCACTTCACGTGACATGCACGTGTCGCAGGACTTATGAAAATGGCTGTAACTTCTTCACACCCCAGTAGGGACTAGTACTAGTAGTAGTACGTACTGTCCATAGTCATCCACATCCATACCGCAAATGGCACATCTGCGGATACAGATTCCTACGGAAGGCGGATGAATCGCAACTGATGTGAAAATATTAATGATTTTTGCCTCTGTGGTCGTGTGAAAGCCATAGAGTAACCACCAAAGGTACAGATGGGTGACGTAAGAACTATTCATGCCCATTTAGGCAAGGAGTCACTAGTACTGC
The DNA here is from genome assembly GCA_002794775.1 of Porodaedalea pini. Taxonomy (NCBI): domain Eukaryota; kingdom Fungi; phylum Basidiomycota; class Agaricomycetes; order Hymenochaetales; family Hymenochaetaceae; genus Porodaedalea; species Porodaedalea pini. The sequence goes on along the minus strand of NBAY01000148.1, from coordinate 15,877 downwards.
TTGTGCCCAACCGCGGTAACTAGTACTAGTACTGTGGGTATTTCATCCGCGGTCTGCGGTATCCGCTAACCGCGGGGTGCGGATTACGGATCAGGTCATCCATACCAGTCCCTACACCCCGGCGGTGGGCAGAACCCTCTAGGTAGTCTCGTACAACTCACACAATAGCACTGGGGACGGGGAATTCAAAAAAAACCGGGTTTCAAGTAAGAGTCACCCGAAGCTGTTAGTTCCGTAGACGACGCACCATCTGCATGCCACTTTCTACTTCTTCGGAAGTTGAAGTTCTTACTAATAACCGCACAAGTAACCAGCGTGTATTGATACAGTCCTTCGTCCGTCATCTTAACATATTCTTCGAGAAGGGAGGAGTAGCTGTGGGATGTGTTGCTCTCAGAAGAGGTAACTCTCAGTTTTGCCATTATCAGTATGTGTACCTCTCAGTGACTCACTCGCCAGGGCTAAGTTCTTCGCAGATCATGCTGGCTGTGTTGATATGATCAAGATGGCATTTACAAAGAGAAAGGTCTGTTCGGAGACATGTTTTAGATAAATACCTGAAGTAAGGACTTCGATTTAGGTCACCGAGTTCCATTCCATCTCTTACAATCTTCCTCGCCTATGGCTGGCACTACCGTTGGAGATGCGTCTGCAGGTCTCGACGATGCCCTTGAGACTGCGATAGCAACGATTACGATCATAAAGCTAACCAAGATGTGCTTCTGTTCGCACTCTTTCTTCAATTGCATACGGGCTGTAGACTAATCAACATTGTGGTTCACTCAGTATCCACTACTGTCCTCTACGTCTACGATTTGTGTAAGTCCATTACCAACGTAACCGACACTTCTAGGAGACCATTGCTTTCTAATGTACAGTGACGACCTACGATCGTGAGGTCGAGTTCATGTGGGTAAGCAAGGGGGTTTTCCAGACGAGAAGATATTTCAACAGTTTGGCACAGAAATCCGGAATTGGCATACTAGGAAGGCTTCTTTATTTCGCGGTAAGCGGTATCTTGGCGCTAGGCTTCTCTCTCTGAAACAAACGGTTCAGATACGGTATTGCACGCTATTTGTGATGATGTGAGTCGCCCTGCCGCATATATTGTTATCGCACTCTGAACTGTGATTTGTAGAGCGACAACCATTGGTATGTATATAGATGATCGTCTACTAAAATTGATCTGATGAAGGGTTGCAAACAGTTCTATTCCTACCGCAGGCCTCTAGCGAGGTATGTACATCCCCTCGTCTCAGTCTCGTTCGACTAATGTGTTTTGACTTCGTTTCTTTTTCCGAGCAGTTGTGGGTCGCTCTCTTGTGCTTATAGACTGACACATCGATAATGATAACCTATCCTTCGCAGATGTGAGCTTTTTTTTTTAACGCAAATCAGGTCAGCAGAAGCCTGATTTAAAACCCAGGTCAAGCCTGGCTGCGATTCTACTTGTTAATGGGAATTATACTCACAATTTGTATTGAATGTATGTCATTATAGTCCTCTTGACCGACAACTACTTACCACCTTCTCCTTGAAAGTCGCCCTACAAATTCGGATCTACGCAATGTACAACAAGAGCCGTAAAATGTTCGCTTTACTCTCCGCCTCTCTATTCTGTGTACTCTTGGCAGATATTATAATAGCTGTCTTTGCGTTTAAAGGCCAGACCGGCGAGTCTTTTCGAATCTCACAGTTTCTTTATCTGAACTTTAGTCTCACCACTTTGAACGTTCAGCGGAGTTCGTCAACATCGGGCCGGGTTCCTACATGCATATATGTGCTACTATTAGCATGCCCAACTGGTACAAGGCATACTGGACACCACGGACTCTCAACGAAGTACTGCTATTTGCGCTTGCTCTTAACAAAGCAATACAAAGCTTCAGAAGTCACGGATTAGGGTCGCAAAACCGAGGAATGAACCTGTTGGTGAGAGACTCGATCTTGTACTTCTTCGTGTATGTACATGTGTTACTTTGTCCTTTGACCATGAGGAAATTGAATACACTCACAAACCCCACAGTGTTTTTATCGTATATGTCGCGAATTGGATCATATGGGATGTCAAAGGCGTGAGTCTTCCATGCTCTCCGTTTTTCTTTTTCAGGAACAAGTAAACGGTTGTTCGTTTCAGGTGGACTATATCATGATACCGTGTGGCTTCTCCATGTCATTGATGGGAATCATGAGCCAAAAACTGCTGGTCAATTTAGTCGAGCACTTTTCGGAGAGAGCACTCACTGTTCAGTGGTCGGAAGATTCAAAGCCGTCTACTATTCTTGGCCCTCGGCATGTACACGTTGAAGAACAGTCGTCAGAATGGCAGCAGGTCATCGAATTCCGCGCTTACACGTCATAACATCCTCATAGGTGAGTGCACTTTACTTCTATGCTGTTTCAAGTCTGACGATACAATCAGTGTATCCTTTTGAGTCGCTTTCGCACCAAGGTACAATGGTAAAATCCGAACGCACAGATAATCGATTCAGCTGATCAGGTTTTGATTCAGGGAGTAAACTGTAGAAATCTCGTTTCAAATAGCGAACTGACCGCAAGTCCTGGGAAATTTTGTGCGTGCTCGTGGCAGGTTTCATGTTAACGATGGTAGTAGCAGCTGCGAAGTGATATGTTTATTTATCGACGGACAAAGATTCTTTTTGTTTCGTGGGCTCAGCCAAGAGTAGATATAGCTTCTGAGGGATGTACCCGAGATAAATCTCATTTATAAGGCTAGCTATGCTTGGTGATACAATATCTATTATCTGGGCATTGATATTGACTTCGCTTGTCCTCTAAAGAGACATGAACAAAGTCGTGAGCAAATAATGAAACTTCGGAAGCCAACATGCAAGACACATACATAGCAATTGAAAATATGTTCAAGCTTTTTCCATCGACAGCGTGCGTTACCATTTATTCTGGCGTTATGGACCTGTTGAGAGTAGTGATCGACGTCGCTTAGTTTAGTAATGGATCGTCGTAGCATATAGTCCAAATGTTCGTCTCGTTGCCACCTCAGTCTTATACCACACGAGACTGAGGTGAGCATTTCTTTTACTTTGATTCTTTTACCAGTACCTTACCGTTATCATGTAGTTTATTGTTTTACAGGTACTTATAATACAGAAGAGTCTTATACCACAGGAGACTGAATTTATTGTTTTACAGGACCAGTGGAAGTAGATGACGTACACAGGTCTTCAGAGGTCTGCTGCATACCCAGGTAGAGGAATAATACACTTGCTTCCAAGTAGAGACTTTCACGAGTAGAACAATGCCGCATTTTTTGCATACATAGTTAGCCGTCCATAAAGTGCAAAATTTGGATATACTTACTGCCCTTTTCAGAAGTATTGTCACACGTGATTTCACTGATTTTCGTGCCACAAGAGCCTCAAAACACAAACATTTTCATATCTCAACCAAAAGTTGACATTTTGTGTCATCTAAGTTGCTAAATTCATTTTTTTATCTCATCTTTCATATTTCAACAAGAGTGATAAGAAATAGTCAAAATTTGTGTCCAAAACAGTGAAAATGCTGTTTTTGATCCCATTTCCCTTGTTCATTTTTTCCTGCACTCAGATTTCACTGTACAGTGCTCCAGACCAGCCCAGAATTCCAGTATTAGTTTATTATGAATTTACAGACTGATTTTGAGATGTATTGTGAGGTAGATGTGCTGAATTGGTGCATGCCTAAAACACACAAATCCCCTCTGTTTCTGCAAGCCCCCCAGCCCCCAGGAAAAATTCTTCTCAGCCAAGTTCATGCATGTAAATTCATTCAAAGTGTATTGGAAGAGATTTGAGCAGCATCCATGGATACAGGCTTGCTTCATGAATCAGGGATATGTTCACAAGAATAGTGCATACAAGTCAGAATCTGGTACTCAATTCAGCTCACTGGTTGATGCTAGAACCCTGAATGCTGCTCAAATCTCTTCCAATACACTTTGAATGAATTTACATGCATGAAATTAGTTGAGAAGAATTTTTCCTGGGGGCTGGGGGGCTTGCAGAAACAGAGGGGATTTGTGTGTTTTAGGCATGCACCAATTCAGCACATCTACCTCACAATACATCTCAAAATCAGTCTGTAAATTCATAATAAACTAATACTGGAATTCTGGGCTGGTCTGGAGCACTGTACAGTGAAATCTGAGTGCAGGAAAAAATGAACAAGGGAAATGGGATCAAAAACAGCATTTTCACTGTTTTGGACACAAATTTTGACTATTTCTTATCACTCTTGTTGAAATATGAAAGATGAGATAAAAAAATGAATTTAGCAACTTAGATGACACAAAAATGTCAACTTTTGGTTGAGATATGAAAATGTTTGTGTTTTGAGGCTCTTGTGGCACGAAAATCAGTGAAATCACGTGTGACAATACTTCTGAAAAGGGCAGTAACTTACAGCCATTTTCATAAGTCCTGCGACACGTGCATTTCACGTGAAGTGAGCCGCGTCTGAGCCAAAACGTCGAAAAATAGAATAAATGTTGATTTTCTCTGTAAATTCTGCGCAGTACCTGCTCATTAAGTACTCAAAAAATAGGCATGGTTCTCAGGAGCAGAAATATGTAAAATAGGGAGCAATACATTGACTGTGTAGGTGGGTGGAGATCAAACAAGTGCAGCCAGTCTGTTCTCTCATACATTTCCACTGAGATTCAAAAATTATGGCTCCCCTACATCTACCTATAAAATTCTTTCCCATGACTGTAAATTAAGTATATGACTATACCAACAGCTCCTGCAAGTCTGAAGCCAATCCATGCAGTATTCATGGTGCAGCAGCAAGGTTTGTGTTCCACTTTGAGCTCTTTCCACCTTCCTCTTCTCACAACAGGTCTTGCAGCACGGGCGAGAAGACCGCTAAGATTATGATTCTTTTTGTGTAATTATCGGACACATAAAAGCCATCTTCCCTGCAAGTTTCCTGTCCATTCGCTTTGTGCTTCGACTGCTACGCTCAAATTTCTGTGCATACTACCAACACCTGTGAGCACGTGAGCACGTGTTAGCCAAGCCACCGCCATGCAAACACGAAAGCCAACACTCTACTTCCTCCTCCTCTCAGGTCGTTCCATGATGGTTTCAGGCAAGGCACTCTCAGATGATGCAAGACACATCATATTCAGACTGTATCAGTCACGACTCTTCACCGTGCATGACCTGGCCAGGGTAATAGATATCCATCGAGCAACAATCCACCAAACTGTTGCTCAACACGAGCGCATGGGGCATTTACAACAGGAGGGCACGAGGACCGGAAGACCAAGGTTGCTTGATTATGCGGATACACAGGTGAGTGCATTTTTTGAATTGTAATGACTCGCTGCGGCTAACTGAACTATAGTATCTCTTGAGCACGATAGAGCATCGCAAGGACCAGTACTTAGACGAGGTGAGGGAGGAGCTGGAAAGGGTAACAGGCAAGAAGGTTTCGGACACTACAGTATGGAGGTCTCTGCGCCGGGCTGGGTTCACTCTGAAGACGGTGCGGTGATGCTTATGGCTTCGCATCAGCAAACTTACTCTGCTCAAGATATCGAAAAGGGCACTTGAACGCAGCGAGTCTGCTCGGCTCCGGTACACATTGAGAATGGGATCTCAATATGAGGCAGAACAGCTCGTCTTTGTCGACGAGAGCGCATGCGACCGACGTACCTTCTTGAGGAAGAAAGCATGGGCTTTGCAGGGTTATCAGGCATGTCGGAAAGTGATCTTTACACGGGGAAAAAGGTGCGATGCTTACCTTTATGACTGCAGATCTGACTGCTTGCCTCTTCTAGGTATTCGATCTTGCCCGCAATCACTTCGACTGGCATGCTTGACTGTACAATACTGGAAGGATCCTTCAATGCCACCTCCTTCTCCGCATTTATCAGGGATCTCTTGGACCACATGCAACCTTGGCCGGCCCAAAACTCTGTCGTGGTGATGGACAACTGCACAATCCACAAGTCACTGGAAATCCGCGAACTCATTGAGTCAAGGTCCGTCTATTTTTACCTGTCGTGCTGCGACGCAGGGCTCTTACTGATCTGACTCCGCACAGGGGCATGAAGCTGGAATTTCTCCCCACGTATTCTCCGGACTTCAACCCGATCGAGCTGGCATTCTCTCTGCTGAAATCTCGACTTTGTCGGGTCAAATTCAGTGATGAGGAAACGGACGCTTCAGTATTCGCGAAGCTTTACGGTGAAACCATGTCTATCAGTGCTGCGGACTGTCGTGCTTTCTATCATCATTGCGGTTATCTCTGTTAGTGTCGGGTTTCTTCATCGAGTGGATACAGGCTTCCTTGTCACTGTCTCAACTGGTCCAACAATGTAATATATTCTGTCTATATGATGTACGCATAACTACTGTTCCTTGATGTGAGAAACATCCTCCTGCGCATATCGAACAGTGTGAGTGAGTAATGCAAGACTTGTCTCGACCTCTGCATCCTTCGCTCTTGGACCATATGCAGTCTTGCCATGCCCAAAGGCTATCGTAGCGATGGACAATGAGTTGAGCGGTGCAGAACATCACGCACTCCATCATCATGGTCACTTTCTAGCAGTAAACTTCAATCATTGAATAAATAAAATGTACATTCTACACAACTAATCATACAAAACCCTGGTATTTCTGTATGAAAGAAGACTTAGTAGGAGGAATACAAAAGGAAATAGTAGACAAAAGGATTTGAGGCTATGCGAGAGCATGTGTCTGATTGTTCAGACCGATTTGATCCACGCTTGAGTCCCTCCTCATTACCGCCGCTCCAGTGACCACCTTGGACGCCTCGAGGTCATCGTCGTGATGTCAGAGCAACTCTTCCGGAACTCTCTCAGTGATGTCCACGTCTACCCTCTCTTCTGGAGTAGCTGTATTCCCGTCTCTGGTAGTCTCTATCCTCTCTTCCGGAGTAGCTGTATTCCCGTCTCTGGTAGTCTCTATCCTCTCTTCCGGAGTGGTAGTCGTGTCTCCGTTTCTGGTCGCTTCTACCCTCTCTTCCACCCTCTCTTCTGTAGTTCTCGTAAGTCTGATGCCAGTCAGCGGGGGGAGGTGGCCGGGACGAGGACGAAGTGAGGAGGGACCGGGATGTGTTTCCATGAGCCGTGCCTCCCCTTCCGGCATTAAACGAATTAGAGGGGCCTGGCTGGAGCGAGGACGAAGTGAGGGGGGATGGCGGGGACGTGTCTCCACGAGCCATGCCTCCTTTCGAATTAGAGGGGCCTTCGTCATGCGGGTAATCCGATCGATTCTTTTTTTTCTCTGGCCTCGTCGTAAGGGCATGATCGTCAGCGGGACGCTTGCGAAATGATTTCGCAGATGACGACGGATAGGATTGCAATGCACTGGATTCCCGTTCACTGGATCGCACCACATTGTCCACATGTGGAAGGGGGAACCCTACGCTTATAGGTCCGTCGGGGATACTGTTATGCATGTTGATTCCCTGCTGGACGGCCAAAATCGCTCTGAAATGTGGAGCACACTCCTTAAACTGCCCCTGCGAAATGCCACGCTCCTCCAATGCCTTTATTGCAGCTTCGTAAGATTCCACAGGCTCGGACATATCATGGGCACCTCCGTGTAACGCAACTACGAGTGAGTCATAGGCATCTTCCCGCAATAGAATGTCGGCAATTCCGTCCTCCAAGAGCTTGAGAGCTGCCGATAGCGCAGACAGGTCCTTGATGAAAGGCATATACGCCCTAAGATTCCTGTAATTCCTGCATAGCGAGTGCTTCACACTGCCCGCTGGCGCACTGGCCTCTGCGAGAAGTACTCGGGTGTCCAGTTCTTCGTACGACAAGCTTGCTTCATTACAAGGATCCACAACAAGACCGGCATATTCTCTCATTCGACTATCGGCCGACTTAAAATCATATTTTTCCGGTCCCTCCAGTTGCGGTATCGGGGAAGCGCTAAACAAGATATCCACATCCTCTTTTCGTTGTCTGAAGGCGAGACGAAGTACGTATGTGATTCGGTTGACAGAATCGCGCGTAAGTCTCTTTTTCAAATCAAATTGCGCGCCCAATACAGTATCGCAAGGGGTAGAGCCCACGTCGGAGAGTTGGGAAGAGTGCGTGGAGTAGTGAGCAGAGCCTCTTTTAGGCCAACTCTTTTTAGACTTTTGCTGATACTGATTGAAAATCCACATCGCTTCGTGGCCCACGAAACTCTCGATTTTGCTCATAGTCTCAGGTTTCCCCTTTAGCTCCGTGGATATCTCGGATGCCTGTGGAAGTCCGCTCCTAATAACTTCCGCCAGAACAAGGGCGTCCGCATCGTTGTATTGGGCCCGGTCGCAGAAAGGTTTGCAATCTCCATATCCTGCCTGTTCCACCCTCACGACAAAGGAAAGCGAAGCGTTCATCTCCCAGAAACTCGGCCATTCATGAGCACGCATAAAAGCAGCTAACAAGTCGTGCAAGTTTTGGATTACCTTCTCTCTGTCGTACTTCGGATAGAGTTGCCCGAGATCGAATGCGTGGTTTTCCGTTATATTGGCGATTGATTTGAATGCCTCGAAGGGCACACCAGGGCCTGCCTTTGGGGTTTGAGCGCGCTGCACAAGGTCCCTCAAGACCCGTTCGTATGTCTACGGGTCACACGCTGTGTTTTCCTGAATACGAGGGTGGTCGATCGGGATGAAATAATGAATCCTTTTAGGCTTGCGGACATCCTCATTATTTGAAGTGTTTCCCGAGCAGTAGCGAATCTGCAGGACATGCTCCGCAACACTGAATCCCGTAAGGAGTATAATCTTTCCTTCCTCGATTAATTTTCGAAGGCGCAACTTATCCGCCGCTTCAGGCTCCTAAATCAGAATGTGAGAATCAAGTAGAGTGATACTAGAGAAGGAGCTTTACCCCGAGAATAGCATCCATATGAAGACTAAGTACACCACGTATTTCATCTTCTACTCGACGCACATTGATTTCGCTTTGTTCATTTTTCTCCTCCAACGTATTAACCCGATCCGTGACAAAAAGAAGGCCAACCTGGGCCTCCGAAGAATGTGCCTCGTCGGCTGCAGCAACATCTTGAACAGTTCGAAGCACGGTGGCCTCGCTTGTGTGGATTTGTGACTCGAGTTGGGTTATCCTAGCCAAGAGAGAATCATAATTTTTTCTGGCGTGAAGACGTTTTTTACGCCGCTTTGACTTTTCCTCAATCTGACCATGCTTAGCAACAGCTGCCTCCGCAATTACCACAACTTTGTCATAGGACTGTGATGCCTTCGCTTGAACGAGCTGCTTCTTTAGCGCTGCACTTTTGGACGCTGAAAAATAGTGCACAGATGCATCAGGACGATCCCACAGCAATTGTATAAATAGTACTTACGGCTACTACGACTAGATTCCTCCCCTGAACGCTCTCGAGCCACTTCCTTTCCCTTTCCTTTTGAATCATTCTCTGCAGGTCCTTCAGAAGAAACTTCATCTGATGTCACGTCAGAAGGGCCCATGGAACTTACCAGGGAAGACATATGCTTACCAGATAGCACCTCTTGCAACTGCTCAGAGTCTTCCATGGTGTCTTCATGATCATGAACTTCACTGGGTGCTACACAAAATGCCTGTTTGTAAGCCACCAAAGACTTAGAACGTGGCGATCTATTCCGTACCATTAACCATGACTATGTCACTGGAAGGATCCATAGGATGCCGTCCAGCTTGTCCTTCCATAGCAATGGGTACTTATAGGGGTGAGCGATGAGGCGGGAGAGCAAGACTGATGGGGATGGGAGGAGAAGGACGAGAGATAAAGATGAGACCGGTGCATTTTGATGCCCTGAACCCTCCTTTTGTATTCTTGCCGCATTGGGATAGCCAGTTCCCTACCTTCAACCTTGGTCCACAATGGCTCAGTCGGCATGAAAGCAATAGTCATGAAGGAGGTAGAGGTCGCCGACATCTTTCGGGAGGCTTAGGTACCAAAATATTTGGTAAGCAAAAATATCTGATGCTCTAAGCGAAATCGAATTGCGTTTCTTTTCCTGACCCTACGATGCCGCCTCAACATGTCAGAAAGAAGTCCAAAAAACTCAAAGACGGCGAAGAACTAGCTGCGGAATTAGCTGTGCAGATGAAGAAACGCCCTGTTGGTCGCCCCAGGAAAAATGAAGTCCCCAATCAGGTCCCCGAAACTCCCGCAAAAAAGCAGTCAAAATCGAGTGGGAAGAAATATGCTACAACAGCAAAGCCGACCCACCGAACTGTGAGTTGTGAAATTTGATGCAAATGCTCTCTCTGACCGGTTTTCATGCCCATAGCCGCGCAAGAAGGGCAATGACAAGGATACAGTTGAACAGGAGCATTCGCCTGAAGATCAGGGGGATATATCCATTGTGGACGTCGTTCGGGCTTCAGGACTTGGCTTGAACGACACTATGAATGAAACGCAGGGTTTTGACAATGACAGATCGGCCTTCGATGAAATTCCTGACTCCCCTGACAAGCCTGATGAGCGTTCTTTCCATCTTGATGATGGTACGAAACCTCCATTCATTGTTGCCTAAGGCTGTGGCTAAGAAAAGTATAGCTGGCGAGTATGTGGACTGGAATACTCCCTCCCTTGGACATGCAAAAGCTTATGGATGGATCACATCGACACCTGCTGCAGAGAAAAAGCCCGAACTGGAAGTCATGGTAAAAATTCATGACGGTACTGGCGTGCGAGACATGAAGATCAACTCCAAGATGTCGCTGGCTGATTTGATCAATGAAGCGGTTTCAATCACCCGGGGCCGTTCTACATTCGACCAACTTGGTTACACAGCTTGCTGGTCTGTGAAGTCTGGGACAAAGCTCGAACCAGAATATTTGGATACACAAGACCAGTTGGACGCGCTGTTCAAATGAGTTCACAGGCATCAAGCAGCTGAAAAGAAGAAGAAACGAGGTAACAAAAACCCTGGAATTGTCATTCGGAATCTCAGTAATCAGGTTCGTCTATAGTATTTGATGTATAAAGTGGTTCCTGACATGCAGTGAAGAATACACGCGGGAACAATGGGAACAGCAATAAACAGCAAAGTGCAACTAGAACGAATGCGACTCCTTCAGGGGTCACCGGTGCTAAGGAAGCTTACGATGCTGCACTCGAACGGATTATGGCGCAAATCACAGCAGCGTTCAAATGCGATAAACACGATGGCAGGCTCTGTGGTAAAATAAGAGGGTCAAAAGACCATCTTATGTATTCCAACAAACATCTTGTTGAACATGCAAAACTGATTGTGAGTCCATTGACAAAGCACAATCTCACCGGACTAAAAGCATACTTTGTCTAGTATAAGAATACTCCTGGAGTCAAAGTGGACGAAGTACCGGGGCAACTGAAAGTATTGGACAAGCAGTGGAAAGCAGCTGACAATGCCAGCGCAGGAACCGGCTCTGACATAGCAACTGGGCCTACAACATCCCTCCCCAACAGTGCTCCTGTGACAGCCGGAACAGTGGCAACTGTAGTGCCAATGCAACCTTTCAACCAGCCGGTCATTGCCCAGCACTACGAAATGCATAACCGGGTGATAGCTGAGCGCAGGCCACACGATTACCCTTCTGTTCGGAATTGGATTGAATCATTGCACGATGACATGGAGAGAGGCCGCGATGACTACCAATACAGGTCTCTGCTACCTGTTTTCGAGGCCAATGATGTTAAACGCTTGGATGACTTGGCTTACTTAGAATTTGGAAGGCTTGAGAAGATGGTTATTGATGCTCAAGTGGAGGCAAGCATTGGGTTACTCAATCGTATCGTTCGATATGCGCAGGAGGATGTTTCTCACATCAAGGAACAGTAGTTATGCGTACATCATATAGACAGAATATATTACATTGTTGGACCAGTTGAGACAGTGACAAGGAAGCCTGTATCCACTCGATGAAGAAACCCGACACTAACAGAGATAACCGCAATGATGATAGAAAGCACGACAGTCCGCAGCACTGATAGACATGGTTTCACCGTAAAGCTTCGCGAATACTGAAGCGTCCGTTTCCTCATCACTGAATTTGACCCGACAAAGTCGAGATTTCAGCAGAGAGAATGCCAGCTCGATCGGGTTGAAGTCCGGAGAATACGTGGGGAGAAATTCCAGCTTCATGCCCCTGTGCGGAGTCAGATCAGTAAGAGCCCTGCGTCGCAGCACGACAGGTAAAAATAGACGGACCTTGACTCAATGAGTTCGCGGATTTCCAGTGACTTGTGGATTGTGCAGTTGTCCATCACCACGACAGAGTTTTGGGCCGGCCAAGGTTGCATGTGGTCCAAGAGATCCCTGATAAATGCGGAGAAGGAGGTGGCATTGAAGGATCCTTCCAGTATTGTACAGTCAAGCATGCCAGTCGAAGTGATTGCGGGCAAGATCGAATACCTAGAAGAGGCAAGCAGTCAGATCTGCAGTCATAAAGGTAAGCATCGCACCTTTTTCCCCGTGTAAAGATCACTTTCCGACATGCCTGATAACCCTGCAAAGCCCATGCTTTCTTCCTCAAGAAGGTACGTCGGTCGCATGCGCTCTCGTCGACAAAGACGAGCTGTTCTGCCTCATATTGAGATCCCATTCTCAATGTGTACCGGAGCCGAGCAGACTCGCTGCGTTCAAGTGCCCTTTTCGATATCTTGAGCAGAGTAAGTTTGCTGATGCGAAGCCATAAGCATCACCGCACCGTCTTCAGAGTGAACCCAGCCCGGCGCAGAGACCTCCATACTGTAGTGTCCGAAACCTTCTTGCCTGTTACCCTTTCCAGCTCCTCCCTCACCTCGTCTAAGTACTGGTCCTTGCGATGCTCTATCGTGCTCAAGAGATACTATAGTTCAGTTAGCCGCAGCGAGTCATTACAATTCAAAAAATGCACTCACCTGTGTATCCGCATAATCAAGCAACCTTGGTCTTCCGGTCCTCGTGCCCTCCTGTTGTAAATGCCCCATGCGCTCGTGTTGAGCAACAGTTTGGTGGATTGTTGCTCGATGGATATCTATTACCCTGGCCAGGTCATGCACGGTGAAGAGTCGTGACTGATACAGTCTGAATATGATGTGTCTTGCATCATCTGAGAGTGCCTTGCCTGAAACCATCATGGAACGACCTGAGAGGAGGAGGAAGTAGAGTGTTGGCTTTCGTGTTTGCATGGCGGTGGCTTGGCTAACACGTGCTCACGTGCTCACAGGTGTTGGTAGTATGCACAGAAATTTGAGCGTAGCAGTCGAAGCACAAAGCGAATGGACAGGAAACTTGCAGGGAAGATGGCTTTTATGTGTCCGATAATTACACAAAAAGAATCATAATCTTAGCGGTCTTCTCGCCCGTGCTGCAAGACCTGTTGTGAGAAGAGGAAGGTGGAAAGAGCTCAAAGTGGAACACAAACCTTGCTGCTGCACCATGAATACTGCATGGATTGGCTTCAGACTTGCAGGAGCTGTTGGTATAGTCATATACTTAATTTACAGTCATGGGAAAGAATTTTATAGGTAGATGTAGGGGAGCCATAATTTTTGAATCTCAGTGGAAATGTATGAGAGAACAGACTGGCTGCACTTGTTTGATCTCCACCCACCTACACAGTCAATGTATTGCTCCCTATTTTACATATTTCTGCTCCTGAGAACCATGCCTATTTTTTGAGTACTTAATGAGCAGGTACTGCGCAGAATTTACAGAGAAAATCAACATTTATTCTATTTTTCGACGTTTTGGCTCAGACGCGGCTCACTTCACGTGAAATGCACGTGTCGCAGGACTTATGAAAATGGCTGTAATATCTATACCAGTCCAATAACATTTGTTTAGTATTTTTAAAACGAGGATCTAAATTAATTTGAGGCTGATAAGCTCGGGCTTTTGAGCCAACCACACTCGTACCCCAGGTTGCGAAACTTCTTATACAGTGTAAAACTATATACTTATATGATGAATAACATTTTAGCTCTGGTGTACAGCTCCTCCACCACCTCACGCATAACGAGAAGGGATGGCTGCTCATCACAGTCTTATTCACAGGCATTGGTAGTAGTACTAGGCGAGTAAATGGTTAAGCTGTGTTGAGGCTGAAAGCATGAACATGTCAACACTCACGTCATTGACGTCGGTGCATGTTGTACCCGCAACGCATCCGGTAGCCCCTGTCCAGCCGATGCCACCGCACTGGCCATACTTCTGTACAGTGCCGACAGCAGTGGAACTCGCACTCGCACTAGAGCTCGTCGCCGAGACGGTCGTTGCGACCGAGGCGCTGGTGGTCGGAGCTGCCGGAATTGAGGCAGTCTGGCTTGGCGCAGTCCCTGCGTTCGGAGGCGCCGTCGTCGGGACGGTAGAGGGCTGCTCTGCAGTGTTCCATGTCGCGACAGTTGGCCAAGCCGTAGTGGCGACAGTCGGCGAAGTCGTTCCGTACGGCGTGGGGCCAGGAACTATGGACGGATAATCAGAAGTCCACAATTTTAAACCAAGAACAATACTTACTCGTGTAGGCCGTAGGAGAGGTGTAGATGTCGATGAGGATACCCTGTTTAGCAAGGGGGGAATAAAAATCAGAAATGTTCTGATGTTTGTTAAGGTGAAACACTCTAACAGGATCAGAGGCGCCGTAGACTCCAGGGATGTTTACTGTCGACGGGCTAGCTGTGCCAGATCCGCCAACGTCGAGCTGGAAGCAAGACATGTAAAACTGAGCACCACCAACAGTGCTAGCCACGTGGAGGGCTTTAAGGTGTACACGTAAGCGTATTTTTCTTTTATAACTTCGAAGAGGACCATGCGACTTACCGATGACCTCGGCGCGAAGGAGATATTGGCCAGGCGCGATATCAGGAACAGTGAAGGTGTAGTGTCCACAGTTGTCGTTAAGGACCTCAGTCGCCCAGTACTCCGGGTTATTGGATGGCAAACCCATTTCAGAAACCTTGAACCAGCCAGCAGACGAACCGACTGCAGTCGTAGCGTCAGAGACCTGCGCCATGTAGACTTGGACTGGACCCCAATGATCTCCACCAATGGCCTCATCCGCACAGGACCGGTCGCCCGGCTGCTGGTGCATCTCGACAGTGACAGAATCGCCCGCTAAATGAGCGTTGAGCTGAGAGATCTGACAGAATTAGAGACGGAATATACGCACGTTCCACACTACAAAGACCGGAGCTCGGTTGAGCATTGACATTGCAAGCGAGATCCTATAAATTTTTCCTTTATTGAGTGCAAGCCAGCCGTGCTGTTAGAGGAATATGTACCGTGCTGGTCACCGAAGTGACTGGAGAGTTTGATTGGGGAGTCCTGACACACCACGAACCCTGGTCAACGTCGTTGACCCACATCTCTTGGAAGGTGGCATGCGCCGCAGCCGACACAAAGACAGAGGCGAGTGTCGCGAAAGAGGTCAGCATCTTGAGGTCTATCGGAACCAGCTGGTCTTGACGTATGCCAGCCACTTGCTGTTCACCGTTTTATATCATTTGGTTTGACTTTATTTAGAACGGATCTTCATTCAGTTCAGATGTGATAACACGCTCTTGTCATTAGATACCGTAAAATGACTTCAAGATTCGTATGCGGGGGAACCAGTTAACCCGACTTTGTGCGCACCCGTCGTACCAGAGAAGACGAAAATAGCCAATCTTCTGTAGAATAGAGACAACGATGCCTGGAATACCACGGGACTCCCAGGTCAGAGCGTTCACGCCGAGCATACTACTTACTATCTTCCGACATTCAAGAGCGTGCCTTGCGCCAGCGAGAAACAGCCAGAGTAAAGTCCGTGAATAAGCCGTCTCGCGGGTGGCTATGATAAGCCACGGCTAATCACGTTTCGTGAGGTGTGGTTTTGCCTGCGCATCGAACTCAGCGTTCATCAGTAGCAGGC